>JADBJO010005547.1:127500-137500 GCA_016801955.1 Conus betulinus
CTGGCATGGTGGTAATTTATCACCTAAGATGATTTCGATGAATGTGTTGACAGGTTGCCGCTAACACTCGCCTTGGTGGGGAGGATGGTGGCAGCCATGTTGGGAAAAATGGACACGGGTGGGCGGACATCCTTCCTCCATTCACCTTATCGGTGCCAGCCTGGGCGCCCACATTGCTGGATACGTGGGCTCTGAGCTTGAAGGCATTGGCAGAATTACAGGTGTGTGTGTGTGTGTTGGATTTCTTTCTGCTTTGCATTTGTTTTGTTTGTTTTTTTTGTTTTCCCCCCTCCCACCCCCCCCCCCCCCCCCCCAACCTACTTTGGTCTCTTAAGTAGGTGGAATCCGTAGAATATAGCCCATGTACAAACCAACTGCTTTTTAGAGCAGATCAAATTAGAGACTGATCCAGGATTTTTTTTTCCCCTTCTATAAGATTACTAAATGAGGTAGCTTCGACAGTTTTGTACATCTCCGAGGATAACACGAGCATAACACACCACACACAAAAAAAAAGTTTATTGGATGTTTTAACATATCTAATCTTGAAAGATCTAGTGCGGATTGAGAATATGTCCTGGATCCATTGAATCACCGAAAGATTACAATCCAGACCCATTGAGTTGTGAAGACTTTGCAACCCGGATCCATTGAGTCGTGAAGACACTGCAACCCGGATTGTGTCATCAAGAGATTACAACCTAATCCAGATGGTCGTGGAAGATTGCAACCCAGATCCATTGTGTCGCCAAGAAATTACAACCCAGATACATCGAGACACCAAGAGATTGCAGTCCGGATCC
Organism: Conus betulinus; assembly: GCA_016801955.1. Lineage (NCBI taxonomy): Eukaryota > Metazoa > Mollusca > Gastropoda > Neogastropoda > Conidae > Conus > Conus betulinus. The sequence goes on from JADBJO010005547.1 coordinate 128,304, forward strand.
ACTGAGTCACCATGAAGTACAACCAGGATCTGTTGGCTCTTCAAGAGATTACAACCCGGATCCGTCGAGTGGCCAAGAGATCACAGCCCTGATCATCAAGTGGCCAAGAGATTACAACCCGGATCCATCAAGTGGCCAAGAGATTACAACCCGGATCCATTGAGTGGCCAAGAGATTGCAACCCGGATCCACTGAGTGGCCAAGAGATTACAACCCGGATACATCAAGTGGCCAAGAGATTACAACCTGGATCAATCAAGTGGCCAAGAGATTACAACCCGGATCCATTGAGTGGCCAAGAGATTACACCCGGATCCATTGAGTGGCCAAGAGATTACAACCCGGATCCATCAAGTGGCCAAGAGATTACAACCCGGATCCATCAAGTGGCCAAGAGATTACAACCCGGATCCATCAAGTGGCCAAGAGATTACAACCCGGATCCATCAAGCGGCCAAGAGATTACAACCCGGATCCATCAAGTGGCCAAGAGATTACAACCCGGATCCATCAAGCGGCCAAGAGATTACAACCTGGATCCATCGAGTGGCCAAGAAATTACAACCCGGATCCATCGAGTCGCCGCCAAAGGGGCATTGTTTTTACCCACGTCAGTTGGTCTTGTTGTCTACCAGCTAGTTACCCGGCAAGCACTGCACTGATTTGATTTTTTTTCACAAAATTTATTGGAACAAGAAAATGTAACCCTGGACGACTTCCCCAGCCTTTTTTGTATTGTTGGCCGAGAAATCAGAGCAACATTCTCATATGGAACACGACAGTGTGGTTCCAGTCTTCCATCTAAGCTCATAGCACACTCAAACCATGTGTAGACCTGTAGATCGGCCAGGGCTGAAAAATCCCACAAATAACTAGCTGTGATGAGAATGAAACCCACGACCTACCACGTAGCCAGCAAGACCGCGAGAATTATTATATCTGGGTCAGATCCAGATCCAAGAGCGGATCCACGATACGTTCCACCGATCTGCCTACAACTAAAGGCCGTTCTAGTTTTGAAGGGTGGGCAAGGTTTTCTGACACCCCCCACCCCCATCCCCCGACACAAATAGAGAGAGAGAGAGAGAGAGAGAGAGAGAGAGAGAGAGAGAGAGAGAGAGAGAGAGAGAGAGAGAGAGAGAGAGAGATTAACAACGACGGAGAGAAAGAAGGAAAGAAAAAATATTCAAACGCACTCAATTCATGACATTATGTCTTCCTGCTTGGCATTAAGTCGATAAGCTTGATCGAGGGGAATATCTTGCTGTCTTAGGTTGTATCAAAGAGTCACATTTCGGTGGTGGCGCCCTTCGGAGGGAAAGCTCACTCGAACCGGCTCTTGGACTAAGCAGTTATCATTATCGTCAACTGGTGTCCTGTGCATGTTGGATTAGAACAAAGCACCACTAAAACTCCACCGAAACGACTCAGCAGCAGTGCAGTATCTCCTCTGCTGGGTTGCCTCTTGACGACTTTGAATTGATTGTCCCTGTGAATTGCCGGTGCCGATCGACGCTGTGGCAGGGCTGGCGGTCTGTGGCTGTGGACGGGGGATCGGAATGAGCGGCACGGGTGCGATGCCGCAGAGGTGGCACAGGAGATGGGACCAACAAAGGAAAGAAAGAATATCATGTTTTGGTGGTCGGGAAGATCTCCCCTCCCCAACCCGCCCACTTTTGCAAAAATTTGGAGGATGTGCCACCCATTCCCCCCACCCCCCACCCCCTCTCCCTTAATAAAAGAAGAAATTGGAGGATAATCTCCTCCCTACATCCATCCGATTTTACTAAATTTTCGTTCCTTAAAAACATTTTATGGAAACCCACGCCGAGAACTGATGTGACACACTTCTGAGTTTATTTCTGTATTGTGGGGAAAATAAAACGAAACGAAAACAGCAGTCTACATTTTCACACGCTGTGGTTGAGTCATGTCATGCCGTCTGTATGCCTACGCGCGTGTTTTCTGTTAGCTAATGTGTGGGTATTATGGATGCGATTTCAAAAAGTCAATAAAAACATGAGTTTTTCTTCTTCTTCTTCTTCTCTTCTTCTTCTTCCAGGCTTGGATCCTGCCGGTCCTAGTTTTTGAGAACACATCACCGGCTGTGCGCTTGGATCCTACCGCCATCTTTGTTGACGTCATTCACACCAATGCTGTTCCTACTTTGGAAATGGGTATGGTCGTCATATGTTCTTCATATTTGTGAATCTCTCTCTATATATATCTCTTTCTTGTCGCTTATCTCAGCTTGTAAAAATGTGTCTGCCTTTCAGTGTGTGTGTGTGTGTGTGTGTGTGGTCAACGGGGCTCTTTGGCTGACGTGTCTATAGAGGCGAACCTCACACACACTCGATCATTCCCCCATGATTTATTGTCCAGAGCAGACTGTTCTCGCAGCTCGCCAACAATAAATCAACGAGACCTCCAGTGCTTAGCCGAGAACTGTTGAAAGTTGAACACACACACACACACACACGCGCGCACACCACACACACACACACACACACGCACACACACACACACACACACACACACACACACACACACACACGCACACACACACACTTCCCCTTCCCCTTCTCCCCCGCCACCCTCCCTTCTCCCCCTGCTGCTTCTTTGACACCCATTGGCAGAGGCAGACCCCGCATGGCCAAGTCCGAAAGAGTCCCCGAAGGTCAGGCAAGGTCATGACCCGGAGTGTCGACACTGGCTCCCCCAACCAAGGTCCACCATCCAGCTATGGACACTGAGCCGCCAGCGAGCGCCTCACTTACCCCTAAAGCATTACCAAGAATTCTCAACTGTAGCCGGAGAGGTCTGTGGTCAAATGGGTATCACGTTTGTTTGCTTAGCTGACGGTCGTGAGTTCGAACCACTCGTGGCGTAGGGATTTTTTTTTTTTCGGCATGAAAACCCTTCTGTGTCCACCCAGCAGTAAATGGGTGCCTGATTCGGTTCAGGGAAGGTTAAAGGCCGCGGAAGGAGAGGGGGATGCTCCGTCTTCCATAATGCCGTGCCTTAGACACGGCGAACCTCTGACAGTTGTCTGCCCCTACAGCCATTAAAACTGTGGGGAACTTTAACCTTTAAAACCAGCGGCAGCTAACCGTCCAACCTTCTAGGCACTTGGCAAAACGCTGGCCCCGACTGGTTAGATTCAAGTTTAACGTCCACGTCATCGACGATCATATGGCGGTACAGCCCAAAAGACTGTTGAACACTTCTAACAGGACTGTCCCCCACATCAAAAGCTAAGAGCAGAGACTTGGAATGCTGACGCATCGACGAGGGAGAAGCTCTATGGATCTCTGGAGCCGTACAGCAGCCTTCGTCAGTGCCTCTGGGGTTCCTGTCTGAGTGTACGAAGAAGAAGTACTGGGCTCTTACCACCGGAGTCGACCATGCAGGCATCACTCGCCCCGATATGTTTACGCTCAGATTTTCACCTTTCACCCACAACAATATGGCAGACGGGGGAAACGACCTAAGGAGAGAGCGGGGGAAGGCCGGACCCATCGTAACACACACACACACACACCACCGCCAGAACGACAACACATCAAGATGGGTAGCGAAAATTGCGGTGTTTATGCCAGGCGCTTGCGTGATTCGAACTCGCAACATGCAGACCCGCTGCTTTGCCTGCTGAGCCAAACAGGCTCCCAGACTACCCGCAGTGTGTTGTTAAGAAGAGAAAAAGATACACCCGTAGGTGTGGGTGAGACCAGAGAAGCACTGTCTTCAAGCAACGAACCAACCAGCTGGTTGGAGTCCTTCACCACCCCTGGAAGACTGCGCTGTGTTCACATAGGCTGCAGGCACCTACATGGCATTCCATTAAGGCGCCAAGGGACATAATTGCTCCTTTGCAGATGCCATCGTGTAGTGACCGCTGGATGTGACACGACAGAGCCCCCCCCCCCCCCCCCCACACACACACACACACACACACACACACACACACACACACACCCATGAGTGGACAGTTTGACTGCACACCAAATGTTTTACCTGCTGGGACAAACAGGCTCCCAGACTACCCCCAGTACATACTTTGAAAAACAGAGAGGAGACTCCCCATCTTAACATTGTTACCGACTGCCATGGAAATCAAGGGAGAGGGTAGCTGTGTGTAGAACGGTAACATCTGCTAACCAATGAGCAATGCGTAAAACTATGGTGGACGCCCTTGTTCCTGTCTGTCTGGGTCCCCCCCCCCCCCCCCCTTACCTTGATACCTCTCCCCTCCCCTTCCTACCCCTCCACCCACAGTCCACTCCCCCATCTCTTTATCCCGGATCTCCTTTGTCAAGTATGATTTCGTTTATATATACCCCCCCCCCCCCCCCTCTTGTCTCCGTCTGTCTGTTTGTCTGTCTGTCTGTATATTCTGTCTTGTCAGGCATTCCTCTGAAAGATATTCAACTCTCTGTCTCAAGCTCTTTCTCTCTGAAAGACTCTGTGTGTGTGTGTGTGTGTGTGTGTGTGTGTGTGTGTGTGTGTGGTGTGTGTGCGCGCGTGCGCGCGCGCGCGCAATCGCTGCGTGCGCACTTTGCGAGCGCTTTTTTTTTTTTTCAAAACCCACTTTTGTTTGTTCGATTCGTTATTTTGATTATTTTGTCATACATGTCTTGATATGTACATGTGAATGCAATGTAAGTATGCGGGCATGAATATTACGTTTGTAAAACCATGCTGCATTTGAACATGTGTTTATGTGTGTTAAAAAGAATTAACACGGATTTTTTTTTACAACAGTGGTGCTCCGCTCATGAAGCGAGTACATGCCCTGGGCAGGTGAACAAGAAGTCGGCAGTGATGGGTTTAGAAAGTGGGGTCTTGAAGACATTAGATCGGAAGAAGCTCCACTGGGGACTACTGCTGATATGACACAATAACAGTGCAATACCTTCTCTAATGACTATCTGTCCTCTGAGACCTAATAGCTTCTTGTGACCGCTGGCTCTGGTTCCGCGCATTGCAACAAGACGAATATGACACGTGGGTGTTTCCGAATGAGCGGTTTGTATACTGATGGCTCTAATAGGATAGAGAGAATGGGAGAGAAGACAAATATTCCGATTATTGTTCTTCACTTCCTCAGTGTGTTTGCAAAAGTACTTATAAGGCTCCACCGAAAAACGTAAACAAACGAACCACAAGACAAAACATGACGCGTTTCGACCTCTTAGGTCTTCTTCGGACAAGATGCACAACACTCAGGACAACGAAAATGAGCGAGCAATCACTTCTCTCTCAAAATTCAGCGCAAGATGGGCGTTGAATTTTGCAGCCAGATTTCACTTTCTGAATGTGTCTGACTGTGCAGGCCTTGGGTTCATCAAACCTTGTGGGACGGTGGACTTCTATCCCAACAAGGGTCGCTACCAGCCGGGATGTCCGCACTCCCTTCTGGACCAGTTGGTGGGAATCTTCGGCGGTGATGGTGAGAAATTAGAGCCAGCGATGTTGACCAATTAAGCTGAAACAGTGTAAATGATCATTCAGTTCTTTTCATGCTTTGTTATTTGGTCGGTTGAATGGTTTACGAAGTGGATAATAGATCAGCTTGTTTATGTACGTCTGATGCATACGTCTGTATTGGTATAATGTATGTATTAAATATCTGTATGTATTGTTCCCACCGAAACCACACACGTTTTGCTGCGGATTCCATGAAGATCTTGTTAAGGAACTTAACTATTATCATTTGATGTGACTTAAATGCGGTTGGTTGTAGACTTCAGTTTTAACTGGTCTGCTCATTGATGACCAGACTTGACTTACTTTCGGATTTCAGTCTTGATATTTCAATTTGTGAGTGATTGTGTATTTATCTTACAGCCCTGATGTAGCCTCAGCGATCGGCTGGGCTTTAAACAGCATGACTTGGCATGTGTGGATACACGGAGGGCTTCTTGACTGTCATCACGAGTGTCGGCTGAGTTCTAATAAAATTGAAACTGATCGTGTAGCAGTGCGCATGCACTGGCGATTGTTCCTTACAAAAGAATATTAGCTCATACGCGCATAACAACTGCATGTTTTTTTTGCTCTTTTTTGTTTTTCCGAGGAAACTGATTATTATCGACTAGGAAAACCGTGATAATTAGTTATTTTCCGGGGATATAGTTTTGCTGTTTTCGTGCAGGACAATAACTGTTTTCCCCAGGAAAACAGGGAAAATAGCTGTCATTGGTTTATGACACTATCGTGTTCCCATACTTCAGGATTAATGTTAACAGTTATTTGAACTTTTTTTTTTCTCTCTCTCTCTCCAGATATCCAAGATGCGATGAGCTGCAGCCATCTGCGGGCAGTGGACTTCTTCACTGACTCTATTAGCAGCCAGTGTCCTATGATGGCGACTCCTTGCCGCTTCCCTCAGGTCATGAGCCGTCGTCATCACTGTCGCCACTCGCGTGACTGCCAGAATTGCGTCATCATGGGTTATGACGTAGCCCTGACCGCCACAGGCGTGTATTACGTCCGCACCGGGTCACAGCCGCCATATTGTGCAGTTTAACTTGCAAACACAGCCATAGGCGACAATGTTGTTATACCGGGGAGGCGGAATGGAAAGGGCACATCAATCAAACTCGAACGTGATTCAAAGTTAGGATATTCCCCGGATCAGATACCTTCTAGCCGCCAAGTGGTCCTTCCGCCGAAATGATACCTCTTTAACCGCCGATTGGATTTTTATTTATTTATTTTTAATTTTATATAAATTTATTATTTTTTATTTTTTTTGAAATTTTTTAATTTTTCAAATTTTTTTCATGAACCTCTTCCTCTGCTAGGTTTTTGTCAGCATGCTCAAATGCAATAAAAATTCCTTCAGATTTCACGTGGGTTTGTCCGGGACAAGCCTTTAAAGACGAAGAGATAGTTTAACCGCCGATTCGGCGAAATGAACCTCTCAGTGTGCATGGTTTGTCAGCAGGCTCACTCTGCTAGGAAGAAAAATCCAACAAATAAAAATTCACAAAATTCCTCGTCCAAGCATTTCAGGATATACTGTTTGCCGTGACAAGTTCCTCAGAGACACGTACCCGGCGGGGCAAATCTGGCCTGTACAGAGAACGGCGGCCATAGTATAGGCGGCGAAAGTATAGACTGCCTCATAAAGGCAGGAAACAGCGGCGACAAGTGGGACATATTTCACAAAACAGTATATAAAACAAGCTCGCCTTTCGCCGGTATAGGTACTGTGTGTGTGTGTGTGTGTGTGTGTGTGTGTGTGTGTGTTTCCGCTTTCAAGATCGAAGATAATGCCACAGGCTGACAGATGGTTAGCGGCAGAATCTGCATGATGGTGTCCGCTGTAAAATAATAATATCTAAAGTCTGCCTCCAGCACGGTGTCTGTTTCTAGAAACATTTACACTGGCGGCCCTCGAATTTACACTATCAAGAAGATACATTCTGTTTTAATTTATCAATGCTTAACGCGTGGCAATTCAAGATCAGAGTTTGTCCTCCATTTCTTGTTGTTACTCAATACTCCGGAGATTCTATGAGTGAACACGAATCTCTCAGCGTTCAAGCGTTGTATGTATGCATGTTTTGATACAAAGAATAATCCACTTGATCTTCACAAAATTCTTCGTCGAAACACTCAAAGATAGGCCTATGTGATGGCGGGGGGGGGGGGGGGGGGGGGGGGGGGGGGGGGGGAGTGAAAAGTTCTTCATCAAGACGCGTACTCGGAGAGGCAAAAATATAGGCGGCGAAAGTACAGAATTCGGCAGCGGCGAAAGTACAGACGGCGAAAGTAGGCCCATAGATCTCCTTCTGTTCACGGGACCAACAACGTAGTCGACCATCGGACAGTGTAGACCGAACGTCTGAAGGTAGTAAGTTATACGCTGACACGTTCATTAATATGAGCTGAAATGAAACTCTGCAATTCAGCTCTGAAAGGATCCTGCGTGATCGGCTAGGCTATCATTAGTCAGAGACTGAAACAGCAATAGGTAGATGCCATCGAAACTAATAGCTTACCTGTAGGCCTATATGTAAATTTCAATAGCGGTTTGCATATACGGAAGTACAGTTCAAACTAGCAGTTCACTTGTAGGAGTCTATTGTGGCGGCTTTTCTTTATACCAATAATTTACCTTTGGATTCTCTGTGGGAGTGTTCAAAACAAATAAGTTTACTTCTTGAAGTTTTGTGTGGGTAATTTACAAAGCATTAGTTTATATGCATGGATGGGTTCAGAACCAATTGTTCAGCGGTAGGATATTACGCAGCTTATCTCTCTGTCTCTCTCTCTCTCTCTCTCTCTCTCTCTCTCTCTCTCTCTCTCTCTCTCTCTCTCTCTCTTAACACACCCATATTTGTGACACAGAATTAATATCACCTGTTATAACTTAGTTCGAAAGGACCCTTCCAGGCCAAGAGAAACAGGTTTACTTGTTTATGTTCACCAATTTATTAAATTTAATCCAGCCGCTTCGGTCGAAAAATATCATATAGCATCACTATGGATAGAATTACAATTTAAAACTTCCAAACCGATTCTCTTACGTTTTATCTACAGAAACCCAACGGAACATGCTGACTGGGATGGACAATTTTGCTCTAATGATTGAGGAGGCGTCCTTACTCTCAAACCGAAATCATTTTACTGAGTGATTTTCACATTGATCTTTTGAAAGCGAACAAATCCTGGATTCAAACCTACACTTCTCTTAATCTCACTAAATTAATCGATAAACCGACACGAATCACTGCTACTTCCCAAACTCTCATTGACCATGTTTACACATCTTCTGTACCTACCATAGCAGAAAATGTTCACCGGTTTTTGGATGCAGTGATCACTCCCCTGTCTGTTTTACTTGGTCTTAACAAGGCGTTAAAATTCCCCTACATCATCACAAGTATATTACGTACAGGAACTTTTCAGGCTTTGATAAAGATTTGTTCCTTACAGATCTGATGAATTCCTTGCTTTTCTCTGTGTTTCAATTTACGAATCCTTGTGAAGCCTTAGAAGCTTGGTATCACACTTTTCTCAATGTTTACAATCAGCACGCTCCATTAAAAACAATTCATGTCAACAGTACCCTAAATATCCTTGGATAACAAGTGATGTAGAAAAAGCCATGGATTTTAGAGACTCAGTTCTGTCATCAGGTAATCGTATAGAATTTATGAAACAAAGAAATCTTGTTTCAAACGCTC
>JADBJO010005547.1:145000-213238 GCA_016801955.1 Conus betulinus
GAAGAAGGAGGGTGAAGCCAATACCGAAGTCAATCTCTTCAACAAAAATGCTAGCAGCAATAGGGGAGAAGGGGAAAAAAAAAACCCCTCACCAGAAGCAAAGCCTTGTATTCCCCACACCGTCTACCATCAATCAAGCTGTTATTTTCATGGTCAAGTCACATTCGTGACCCATAACCTTTGGCCTACATTGACCCTTTCTGTATGGGTCTGCTGAGCTATGTTTGACCAAACATGCCCATGCTGACAGCAGCAATATGTCATCCTGAGCTTAGGAAAGAGTCTCTTTTCTCCACTTGTACTGATAAGGTCAGGGGTCGTCTTCTTCTTCAGTCCTCAGCCAAATTGAACTCCATTGTTATTTTAGATGAATGGTTTTCACACATTTCAGCTGCACCACATCCCATCTTCAAGGATTATGACAAAACATGACACAAATTGTAATTTTTTTTTTTTTTTTTTTTAGTAGTTGTTTCATCATCACAATAGTATATCAAGAGGGAGGGGGAGGGGAGAAAGGGAGGTAGATAAGTGTTGGGGAGGGGAGGGGGGGGAGGAAAGAAGACGGGAGGTGGGGGGTAAAGAGAGGTAAAGATGAAAGGGGGGGGGAAGGGAAGGGTCGGGGTAAGGTGTAGGGGTAAGAGGGAGAAGAAGAAAAATGGAGCTTTTCTCTTTGTGAATTGATTGTCTCTGTCAGTCTGTCTTGAATTGATTAGCTGTCAGTCAGTCTGTCTGTCACAGAGGATCATTACAAAAAAAAAAAAAAGGAAATGAAAATTCTGAAATATATATGTTTATCTACCATTAAAAAAGAAATCAGTATAAAGATTTTTAAAGTGATGAAAATATATAGTTTTTTTTTTTTTTTTTTTTAAGGCAAACTCTTTTTTTTTTTTTCCTCCAGAAAACTCTGTCATGAAATTTAAGTTTATTTAAAAGCACATGTTTATGTTGAGCATACTCCGGTTCAGCCACTCATAGTCGAAACCATATGAGCGGAGAACTGATGTTACACAACAGAGCTACTGCACCCTTTGCATTTCATTCTTCAACCATGTTGTTATAACAGGGTTTGGTAACTGTATCGTGGTTGGAATTGCTTAGAAATCCAAAAGGTGATAATCTGTCACTTAAGTTTTATGATGACAGGAAAGTGGTCTCGTTTACCAAGTACAGGACGGTTCACCATTTCGTGGCTTTATGTGCACACATAGTGATCTTTTACAGGAGCGGATGTGAGTGTTCATGCGGGTATGTTTTTGATGAAGCAAATCATGTGAGACAAATGGAGCAACACATTTCCTTGCATTGTTTCCATTGCGGAAGGAAACAACAGCTGTATGCACCGTATTTGTCATGACAGGAGCTGGGAGGTTGGGGGACCAAGGGTATGGGCCTGGATGAGATGGGGAGGTGGGAGAGGGGGTGGGGGGTGGGAGAAGGGAGGGGGGGGGGGGAGGCGATGGGGATTGGGGGAGGGAGGAGGAGAGTAATTGCTTATTAGGAAACATTTCAGTGATGTGTGTATTCATGTTTGAACACAGATGGTCACGAGAATGTGTGTGTGTGTGTGTGTGTGTGTGTGTGTGTGTGTGTGTGTGTGTAACAATGCAGTCTGGTAACTTGAATGTTGTGCTTAGTTGGTGTGTGTGTGTGTGTGTGTGTGTGTGTGTGTGTGTGTGTGTGTGTAACGTGCGTGCGTGCGTGTGTGTGTGCGTGCGTGCGTGTGTAAAACAATGCAGTCTGGTAACTTGAATGTTGTGCTTAGTTAGTTGGTGTGTGTGTGTGTGTGTGTGTGTGTGTGTGTGTGTGTATGAGATCTGTGTGCAACATATCAGTTTCACAAAAGTGTTGACATTCTGTCATAATCCTTTCCTGGTGTCAGTCAGTCAGTTGGGCAGTGTGTGTGTGTGTGTGTGTGTGTGTGTGTGTGTGTGTATTCTGTTAACATGAACATTGAATGTGTTTTAGTTTATTTTATGTGCATGTTTGCGTTGTGTGTGTGTGTGTGTGTGTGTGTGTGTGTGTGCGTGTGTGTGCGTGTGTGTGTGCGTGTGTGTGAATGAATTCTGTTGACAGGAACATCAAATGTTTTAGTTTGTATTATGGGCATGTTTGTATTTGTGTGTGTGTGAGTGTGTGTGTGTGTGTGTGTGTGTGTGTGTGTGTGTGTGTGTGTGTGTGTGTGTGTGTGTGTGCATGTTGTGTGTGTGTGTGTGTGTGTGTGTGTGTGTGTGTGCGTGTGTGTGTGAATTAATTGTTGTTGTTGTGTGTTGTTGTTTGTTGTTGTGTGTTGTTGTGTTGTTGTTGTTGTTGTTGTTGTTGTTGTGTGTGTGTGTGGGGAGAGGGTTTTGGGAGTGGGGGTGTTTTAGTACATGCATGCATACGTGTGCATTTGCATGTGTTTTGTATATGTGCACTAATAACAGACGAGACTTTAAGCATGACTATGTACAGTATGCCCTAGACTTGGGCATGATCTCAGTGAAGCCGTTCTCATCTTAGGCATATCATATGACAACTCTGTCTGTCTCTGTTGATTGATCGCCCTTATCTCCCCAGCAAGCCTCATTTTAACCTCCACCTTACATCTCATCCCCATCCCTACTCTCCTCTATTCATGCACTTGCCCTCCCTCCACCCTCCAGCCCCATCCCCCTCCCCGTCTCAGTATGACAGTTTCTTTCCCTCAGGCTGCTGTTGTGCCAGAAATGAGTTGTGCAAAATCTTGTGTCTGGAACTAATAGTGCAGTCTTGCAAACTACACAATAAACATAAGAATTGTCAATGACAACATGAGGACCAATAACAGGATGCTTGGCTTGTGGAGGAGACACATCATGTTTTTTTCAGAATCTAGAAGGAAGTAAGAGGAGAAAAGAGAATGGGATGAAATAATAGAGGCAGGTGCAGGTGAAGGTAAGAGAGAGAGAGAGAGAGAGAGAGGGGGGGGGGGGATGAGGGAGAAGGGAGACAATTGCGGTTAGAAAGTGTGGAATGAGGGAAGGGTGTGGAGGGGATGGGAGAAAGGAAAGATACGAGTAAAAAACAGCTCGTGTGATATGTTTGAAGAATTTAAAGAAAAACAACAGAAATCAAAAATGTGAAAAGAACAATTAATAAGTACATTTGCCAAAACACATGGCCGTGTCAATGTACAGTATAGCTTACATTGAAACTGTATTGAGAAAATCCCCATTTAGAAAATTAAGAAGCAGTTTTGATGTTTGAAAGTGATGGTGCTGACCATGCAAGAGTCAAAATACAAAAACAAACATACAAAACAAAAATGCAAAGCACTATTTAATATCCCATGCAAAATTGATCCGAGTTTAACCAGTGTTTTTCTCCTTCCGATGTCAGAAAAAACAGACATGAAAAAATCCTCAAAAGAAAGCTCCCCAGATCATAATCAGGATGAGAATGATCCTAAGAATTTGCACATAACTTACAGAATATGCAGTTTAAAATATCAGCTAATGACAAGACTGCACTTCTCTTACAGAATACACAGTTTAGATATCAGCTAATACCAAGACTTCAGCTAATACCAAGACTTGGGTGTGGTGACAGCCCTAATGTGACCCTTTGTGGTCGGCTGGGCTGTAAGTAACATTACATTACCTTACCAAGACCTACTCATGAATGTATTTTAAAGGATACAACCTGTCACAGAGATGAAAACATCTCATTCAATGCAGTCATCGGTCATGTTCCAGGTCCCACCAATTCGACCATCTTCCAAGAGCAGCATGAGTGGATCAGTTACGGCCGACTGGCCCAGTACGCCCAGGACATCGTCTTCTCTCTGGGTCCTTCACTGTCCCACCCCACACCCACAGGGCGGAGTTCCTGGTCACTTTGACAGATGGTCCTACCAACCATGACAAGAGAGCAGTGCTTTTGTTAGTGTTGGGGTCTCACTCAGAATACTTGTGTCTTTGTAACATTTTGATGGCACTGTGTTGTGGTTTGTTGTTAGTGTGAGTGATACACAGGAAATAAGGCAGAGAGCTGAGTAAGTTAAGAGTGCATTTTTTTGTAATGATCATTATGTAACATTGTCAAATCTAGTGTTTAGAAGTAAATTCAAAACACCATTACTGGGCTTAAACCCCAAACAGCATGGAATCTGATTTGCTCATTTACTGGCAAGAGCGTTTCAAAAGTTTTTATTGCAAGGTTTCATTAAAGTTTGAAACGAACACAGTTATTCTGCAGGCAAAACAACTGCATCATTTTAACCCCCTGTGTAGATAGATCATGCTGTAAGTGGTGCTTGAAACCTGTACTGAATTTACAACTAGTTCTGCTTCTAATGGAATACTGTTTATGTATCTTGTGTGACAAGGAAATAATGGATTGGAGCGGAGTTACTCATGTGCACATGTCTTGTTTTTGTGTGCTTGAATGATGTGTGTGTTGTGTGTGTGTGTGTGTGTGTGTGTGTGTGTGTGTGTGTGTGTGAAAAGATTACCTGTCAGCCTTTTCTATTTGTTTTGATTTTACTTTATTTTGTGGTTGGTTGCTGCTTGTATTATAGTTGATTATACTTTAATTTGCAGAGATGTGGAGATACTGTAGAAGTGAATTTTATTCTGTAACTGTGTCTGAGCATATACCAGTATACAAAGGAGATTCAAGAAGCCAAAAAATGAATCACCTAATGTCTTTATCTGTGTATGCGTAAAGAAGAGGAAGTGAACACTCTGCATGAACGTTCTTTCTTTCCTGTCACAGTGGTCTCCGAAAGGCAGCAATCCCTCCCTGTCCTCCAGGCATTCAATGAGTCAGTGCCAGAGTCTTTCATCCTGCCGTCAGATCAGCAGATCTATGAGACAAAGATGAAACCAATGTCACCTTGACCTTGAACTCCCCTGCCCCTGGTCGTGTCTACCTGGTGGGCACAGAGCTGAATGCTCGGTCTGACTACATCGACTATGTAAGTTGTAATGGATGCAGGTATTTGATACGCATGACTCCAGACACCTTGAGGCTTTCAAAAGACCCATTGTAGTGTGACTGAATGTAGAAGCAGGATGGTGCAGTGGTTCTGATCAAAATACAGTACACCACAGCCCAGGACTGCGTTATACAGAACCAAACAGTCCAGCACAGACCGAGACTGTGCGATAGAGATTTAGAACAGCAGACAACACCACCAAGCAGTGATACATACTATCCCAGAACAGCCATACTTGTAAGCAAAAACAAAATTTTATGGCTGTAGCAACAAGTGTTACAGTTGCAGATCACATGTTACTGAGGAAAAAAAAAAAAAAAACCATCCCCAAACAAATGAGAGCACTTTTTTTTGTTGTTTTTTTTACTGTTTGACTAATTTTTATTGCAGATGGGAAGTTATTGCATAAACAGCGTACACATGCACATTAGTCCATGATTAGCTTTGGAAGAGACTGAACTGAGACAAAGTGAAGAGAAAGTGCTGGACAGATGGCAAGCTGTGGAAAGCAAATCCAAATGTGCTAGACTGGTGAAAAAGTTGGATAACATATCCGGGCTCGTTAAAGAAAAAAGGAAAAAAAAAAGAAAAGAAGAGAAGAAGTGGGGGGGGGGGGGGACAGCACTGCCAGACCTTCAGGAAGGTGTGTGGATGAACAGTTGCCATGCTCACAACAAGGACAGAGAGGGAAAACTTCTGACTCGTTCGTGATGCGCAAAGTGTGCATTCTGTGATTCTCCATCAGTCCTGGTGGCCGTGGCGATGCGAGGGTATCAAAATGCATACTTGTACATCTGCATAGCATCACATAAGAACATTGTGTGTTCTGTAAAAAAAAAAACAATTCTTGAAAATTTCAGTTTGTTCCTTATTTTTACATGATCTGTTCTTGGTGGAGCAGTTCTGGCGTAGGCATGTTGGCACCATACTGAACGGCGCTGTACTGTGCAGTAATGTGTGGTGGTATGCTTTTCCTACAGGGCAATCTTACATGTTTTACATTCAAGACAAGACAAAGTTTGATGGGTCCCCTATGCTGCCAGTGAAGAATTCAATGTTCTGCAGTTTAGTGCCCTCTTCTTCATTTCTATCTTCTTCCCCTCTCCCCATTCTCTCCTTCCCCTCTCTTTTGGAAATATTTTTTTTCATATAAAATCTCTCAAAAAAAAAAAATCAATGTAACAATAAAGGAACTGTTGGCTTGCAATTATTTATTTTTTTGTCACAGTTTATTTGTTCAACATGTTACACATGTCAGAATGTAATATGGCTGCCTATGGTACAGTGTGATAACACACACAAAACAGAAACAGTTTATCACTGTACAAAATGCAGAGGAACTGCACACTTTGACAACAGAAGCAATGGCAGCACACTGTGGCAGGGTGGTATGTTGTTTGAAAGTTATATGATATTGCGCAGTGCACCATTTTACATTGCACTAAACCTCACCACGAGGGAACCCAATTAAAAAGAAAACTGGCCCACCAGATGGACGGGGCAAAGTTCAAGATAAGAGGTTGTATACACATTTCAGTCTTGAGGCGTCTCCTCAAACTAAAGCTAAGGCAGTTTATTGTAAAGCTTTGCTTGATTGTTTTTGTGAGTTTATATCCTTGTAGGAAGCTTTGGGATATGCTTGTGAACCCTGCTTGTGTGTGTACTTTGCACTGCTTGGCCAGACTATTCGTTTCATTAGTCTGTGTTTGCGACTAACAGTTATTGTAACACATTTCCAATGTGTTTTGGAAGGTGTGTTTTATTGAGCTGTATGAATTATTTTTATGCTTTTTTTTTTTTTTTTTTTTAAAAAAAAAAATAAATGACTTGTGAGTTAACTTCAACGTGGTGACAGTCCTGATATGTCCCTTCGCGGTCAGCGGACTATAACCATTACCATTACCAACAGTTATTGTTGTCAGTGAGGTGGCTTAGGAGTTGATATCCTGCATGCAGTATGCTGGCACTGACCTCCACCCAAATGACATGGTACTGGTACAGTGTCTCCTCTGATGGGTTGTCTCATGAAAATCTGATACTGAGGGCTCCAAAGGTCTGATACTAGAGGGGAACTAGAATAAGTGATGTCGGAAGAAGGCAACTGTGATTGAGCAGAAGATGGAACAGAAAGAAAATGTATAAATTGCTTTGCAGACCCTCAGCTCCTCCCACTAACCCAACTCCTGCCCTCTCTTACACCCCTCCACCCCCACCCCCAACACAGAGTAATCACCTTTAGTATTTCCTCCCGTAAACCCCAACTCTGTCTTCTCTTACACCCCTCCACCTCCCCCCCCCCCCCCAAACACACACACACACACACACACACACACACACACACACACACACACACACACACACACACACAAACACACACAAACTAATCATCTTTAGTGTTTCCTCATCCTTGTCTTGTCATCCGTCTGCAGTAACGTACCACTTTACCTCCAAATCCCCACCGTGGCTTAAGGTTGTGTCAGGCCAGTTGACATAAGCTAGAACACCAAAGCTACATCAAAATGTTGTTATGCTCTGCATAGTTATGCGGGGATTGTCTTCAGTTGTGACAAGCTCCTAGCATAACATTATCAGTCTCCAAAATTCCCCGAAGCCGCAGTGTGGCTGCCCACGTGACGGGGTAATCAAAAACGGTCACACACATAATGTTCTCATCCCCAGCTGATGGACTTGTACCATTGTGTTCAAGTGCTTTGGCTGTTCAGATGATCCCTGGAGTCTTTTAGCCAGGGTACGACAACAACAACAACAACAACAACCTCCACCCAAATGATGACATGGCAACAGTACAGTGTCTCCTCTGATGGGTGTGTCTCATGAAAATCTGATACTGAGGGCTCCAAAAGGTCTGATATTAGAAGAGGGGAACTAGAATAAGTGGTGTCGGAATGATGCAACTGTGATTGAGCAGAAGATGAAACAGAAAAAAACAATACATGTAAATAATAGCTTTGTAGTCCCCCTTCTCCTCCCTCCGACCCTACTCCTGCCTTTTTCCTACAACCCCCCCACCCCCAAACACACACACACAAAAAACACCTTTAGTGTCTCCTCATCCTTGTCTTGTCTTCCATCCGCAGTCATGTACCACTTGGCCTCCAAATCCCCTTCGACAAAATATTGTCAGACTGATAGCTATTGTCCAGAGTGCTGTAGTGTAAACCAGTTTTATCCACTGTAGCAGATCACATCATGTTTCACATGTTAATAGATGTATATATGTTCCTCTTCAGAATATGCTGAAGTGACCTTGTAAGTAATTAGTTGCATAGACAAATCAAAGAAACAAATGGACAGAAAACAGTAGGATAAAAGTGGAAAAAGAAATGATCACTGATTCTACAATGTTTCTGGAATTTATGCATGGACATACAATGCAGGATGTGAAAAATAGTCTCTTGTGGCATGTTTATGAATTGAAATGAATTGAGTAAACAGCAATGAATGAGGTATATCAAATACATGGAGATGTGCACATATGCACGACACTATGTTCCTCTCTCCATATGCCTTTCTGTCTGTCTGTCTGTCTTTTGTTTCTGTCTCTGTCTCTGTCAGTCCCTGTATCTCTATCTCTGTTCTGTTTCTCTTTCCAGGTGTGTATTATATATTTCCCTGTAATAAAAAACATACATGCTTAAAATTCTCCCTCTCCTCCTCTCTTTCCCTGCCTCTTTCACTCTTACTTACTCATACACACACACACACACACACACACACACACACACACACACACACACACATTCACACACATACACATACAGTAACACGCACATGCACACACACACACACATTCACACACACACACACACACACACACACACACACACACACACACACACACACACACACACACACACACACACACACACACACACACACACACACACACACACACACACACACACACACACACACACACACACACACACACTCACACTCACACACAATTTACAGCACATTAAATTATGAATTTAGATTAACATATTTGCACAGATACATTCAAATGTTCGTGCAAAGTTAAAAGAGAATATGTGCACCTACAATGTGTACCCATAAGCTTTTCTGGCTGGGCATATCTGCGTCTGTTGACAAGTTTTGCAGGATTTAATGTAGAATGCTTTGATATACTGATTGATTATTGATTGATTATTTGTATGAGCAGATACAATGGGGTCAAGACATGAAAGGAAGAACATCAATGAATGTGACTGCTACCTACACTTTGAGGTCATCGGTGATGTCATTACCTGTTGATGACATCAGCAAGATCAGCTCTGGAGAAGAACTGACACAGGTCTACAGGTATTCTTTGGCTCTTCTAATACCTGTCCTTAAAAGAAAAAAATATTGACAAAATATGAAAAAGAAAGTCTGAAATGAAATTATTATTTGAAACTTTAGCAATGACGGGGAACCAGCAGACTTGTTTTGTTCAGTGAAGCCTGGAAGACATATTTATGTTGTTGTTGTTTTCATAAGTTTATTACATATAATCTGAATGAACATTGGAGTTGACACCAAGCTAATAGTTACTGAAGTATTGAATATGTGATTGAAGGGTTAACACTTCAACTTCCAGCTTTTTTTTTTTTTCACATAACAAGTCTTAACTTTTTAGATTTTTGGAACATCAAAAACTCATGAAACTACGGTTTATTAAAAAAAAAAAAAAAGGATCATTTTGTGTTCTGTGTCAGTCACTCATTTTTATTCCCATTTCTTCATTTTTTTTTTTTTTTTTTAGAGAGATGCATGGTATGTGTATATACATCATCCATACAACTTGCCGTCTGAGGGGATTTTACTTGTGCCAACAAAATGAAAAAAAAACTGAAATGATCTTTTTTGCACCCAAAAGACTTCTTTCAGCTGACTGTATCCCAGGCTCTATCAAATTGGAAAATTGCCTTATTCAGACATCTTCATCTGCACAGAATTTAGGTGTTACGACGCTTGACTCTTTCCTTCCAGCAACATGTTTCCACATACTGCCTTGTCTGTTGCTTTGAGCTTTGCCACATTGGTTCCGTGCGACATCTTCTCTCTGTTGATGCCACAAAAACCCATGTTTCTGCCTTCATTCTATCTTCTCTTCTAGCTGGCTGTCCCCAGAATCTTCTTAATCGTCTCTCCATAAAGTACTAAACAATGCTGTTTGTTTGATTCTAAGACAATCCAGATCTTCACATGTCCCTTACTTCTTTCTCGTCACTGGCTGCCGGTCGAAAAACGAATAGACTACAAACTGTCCTTACTCTGCTTTAAATCTTTGAATGGCTTAGCTCCTTCCTACCCTTTCTGATCTCCTTCATCTCTATGTTCCTTCTAGGCAGTTGCGTTCTTCTGTTGACAACACTGTTCAAAATCCCTCAGTTTCGAACTAAAACCTATGGCGATCATTCTCTTTTTCTTTTCAGGGTCCAGTTTCTTGGAATAAACTCCCAATATCATTACGTAGTTCAAACTTCTAGGCATCTCATAAAACAACCCTCTTCACCTATCAATAGCAGTTCTTTCTTCCCCTTCCCTAGCCCATCAAATTGATTCTGTGACAATGTGTGTGTGTGTGTGTGTGTGTGTGTGTGTGTGTGTGTGTGTGTGTGTGTGTGTGTGTGTGTGTGTGTGTGTGTGTGTGTGTGTGTGTGTGTGTGTGTGTGCACGTTTGTAAATGCATGGTACTTATTGCAATATTCATCTTATTGGTTTCATTTATGTTTTCTTTACCTTTTATGGATTTGTAAGTGCTTAGGGCTTATGATGTAAGATCAAGTGCCATAATAATCATATGATTATTATTTTTATAATTTTTTTATTTTTTTATTTTTATTTTTTTTGCTGTCCCAACTTCTGCGCCACCTCAGAAGCAGTGCACCCACGCCCACTCATTCGACACCCCCCCATCCACAGCCACAGCCCGGCTGGTCCCGGCCAGCCATAGCCCCGGCACCGGCAATCCACAGGGAGCAGTCAAGTGTCAAGAGGCAAACCCACCGGAGGAGACACTGCACTGCTGCCGAGTCACTTCGGTGGTGTTCAGTGGCGCCTGTTCTGATCTAACATACGCAGGACACCACCTACTAAGCCCCCTACTGACGACAATAATTGCTTAGTCGCGGAGCCGGCGTGAGTGAGCTCTCCCTCTGGAGAGCGCCACCACGTCCGTCCAACGACAGCCCCCATGGACTCGCCGATACCGGTGACCCCGACGGAACCAAACCAAGGCCACAGACGTGGAGAGGACATCGAAATTGAGGTCACCATGAGAGCAGGGCATGAAGGGCCACAGAATTTGAGACATTTTTTTTTTAATGCTGATCGATGCTGATCGATGAGAATGAGGATGATTAAGATGATGCTACGGATTTCCATTTCGGTCTGAGACTACATGACAGGGCTGTACTCTATGCTTCCTTTCATAATATATCCCGGCGTCAACCAGGCCCGAGAGATACAGGCACCTGCAGTGTTGGTCAGAAAATTTGAGCAACACTCTCAGAAACGCATCCATTAAGTGGATGAAACTTGACTGTGTGGTCCCAGTCTTCCCAACTGAGTCCGCAGCAAACTCAACTCTGGGTAGGAGCCAGTAGGGGCAGAAAAACCCACATGACTCCGTTTGATTATTATTGCTATTGTTAAATATGTAGCCAAAATAAAAGTCTGTAAACTTTCATCAAAAGTGCTGATGAACAGGGTAATTCATTCCTTGTTATCAGCTTCAGAGTGCCAGGCTTCACGATGTCATTCTCCATCGTCATCAGCAACTGCCAGCACAACAGCAGCAGCACCGACTGTCCTGTAACCATGGTGACCGCTGATTCCCTAGCCACGCACGACCCATCGTCCCTCAGTGTCGACTGCCGTCAACAGGGCCCACAATGCCTGTTGACTGTCCTGTCACCTGTGTTTGGAACAAGACCATTACATCACCTTCCTTTGACAACGCGAGCAAGGATCAGAATATCACTTTCGACGTCATGTTTGATGTCCAAGGTTTGTCCATGCGTCATTATGCTGCAGTTTTGTCGAAGCAATTGTGAACTTCAAGTTTTAGAAGAGCTGAGTTTGAAACCCATAGGTGTTGTTTCTTTGATAGAACATTCTGATTTTCTAGAAATAAACAGACGGAAGCCAAGCTTTATGTGGGTCTAACTAACGAGCAAGCAGCACATGAACATGTTTATTATAGAAAAGTGGTTTTGTGTGTTTAGTCATATCCACAGCAGAAGTATTGCAAAATCATTGATGAACTAAAAAATTAAAAAAAGTAGTAGACGGGAGCCAAGCTTTCTCTCAGTTTTTTTGTGTGTGTGTGCATATTACACACTCTAGATGCTGGATCTATGACTAAGTATTTGTTGTGGTCAGTAAAGGGCTCAGTAGATGTCCTGCACACGTGTTGGATCAGAACAGGCATCATTGAACACTGCTGAAATGATCAGCGGCAGTGCAGTCATGTGCAATGAATTATTCCATGTGAAGACCTGATCAGAGCTGTCAAGTGCTGTGCTTTTGGTGTAACATGCTACAATTTTGTTACAGTGCTACACTTTGTACTGAATGCTATGCCAAAAAGCAAAAACAATGGGAACAAAACAGAAAAGTATAATGCAGGAGGAAAGCTATGTCTAGTGATTGAGCTGTTCCCACAAGCTCTGTATGTTCGGTCAGGTGTCAAAATTTGGTCATATATGTGGCTGTTGCCTATTCCCATACTTTAGACTGCACTACGAGGAGCATGCATTTTCCAGATCAGTCTCTTCCTTTCCATTGTATTGCTGTATTGCCTGTGTTGATTTGCCGCCACTTCTTGATTTCTTGCTTCCTCTTTTTCAAGTCCTAGCAGAATTTTCATCAGTTCATTCTGGGAGTAATCTTCGGTTTCTCTGAAGTGGCCATTTTGAACTTCAGCCAGTTTCATTAAAACAGCTCACTACTTTCAGTTTCCCTTCTTTTCAAGGAATAGAAGCAGCAACACGAAATACTTCCTTTGCTTCACTAGGCTGTGTAAGGGGATCCTGAATAGCATGGCTTGCTAAAGATCAGCAAGTAACGGAGAAATACCTGTTTTTGTGTTCTCCATTCCCTCTGGTTTGAAATCTAGTGACACTGGAAGCCAACTCCTGCTACTCCCTGTACGAATGCAAGAGGTTTTAAAAGCAACAACTGAACTGAACGTTGCATCTTCTTGCAGTTTGTACGGTGGAAGTTGACCCATACACCAAAAGCTGGCTGATGGGAAACGGCGCTTCTGTGAAAGACCTGGCCAAAGCCAGCTATCGTGATGACGAAGCAAAGGCCGCTGATGAGCCGGAGCTGTCTGGCAGTCATTCTAGTGGCTGGGTGGGACCCGTCAGCCCAGCTCCTACAGAGACCTGATCAGAACCCCCCAGGACCAGCCAGGGTCGGACTGAAGCCTCTCTGCGTTAATGCCGGCTACCTGGGGCGAAAAAGTTATGCAAGCAAAGTGAGTACTGTTTGCATCGGACTTGAAATGGGGGGTGGGGGGGGGGGGGGGGGTCATATTAAGGGGGAGTGGGAAGAGGGAAGTGTGTTTGTGTTTGCTTATGTCAAGGAGATTGTGTGTGTGTGTGCGCACACGTGTGTGTGTGTGTGTGTGTGTGTGTGTTTGTGTGTGTGCGTGATACACAGATGTGTATGTAAGTGTATAAGTGTGTGTGTTAAAAAGAAAGTGTGGCAAAACAGGAAGCAACAGAACATGGGCCCTTATTCTCGTAAGACAGTGGAAGAACTGAAATGCCTTCCATTTCATTTGCAATCCTGTTCACTTTATTATGGACGGGGAATGGTCACATTTACTTTATTAGCTTTGGTTTGAAAGACCATGGGGAGTCACAAATCAGTGATTGCACAAAAATGGCGTATTCCAGGGTATCATGTCATATTAAGGTAACATTGCCATATGTTACACTCATCCCCGCCTTACTCCGGTCTTTGTTAGGCATAGCAGAGTGTTTTTAAGGGAATTGAAAATTGTAGATGAAATCGTAACTTGATGCAAATGATTTCTTGAGGATTATGTGTCTCTAGGCTTTTGTTGCACCAGAAAAAGAAGCGTTTACCTCACCGGATGTTGCTGTTTACTACTTGCTTCTGACAATGAGAGTCTCTTACAACCTGTACATTTCACAGAGGCTTTGTAAAAGAGAATGAATCTTGAAAGATCTGCATCATGGGCATAGGGTGATACACGTCAAAACCTCCATGAAATACATGGTTCATGAGAGACAAGCATCAGTAGGTGTGCGTAGTCAAAAGCAGCATCCAGTAAAGACTGTTGTGTGTAGGCCCTACAGGATCCATGTGGTCAGACATGTGTCATTCATATCATGTACCTGGTTCAAATTATGCAGGTACTTTTTTTTTTTTTTTTTTACTTCATCACTCAAGAAAGTAGGAAAAAAAAAACTGGATGGCAAATAGATGTCGAAATTTTTGACACAAGTAGGTAAACATTCTTTGGGATATTTTGAACACTGAAGAGATATCACGATTTTATTATGGTATCATGATTTCATTGTGTCTCTGGATTGTCTACAATCCAGGAAGCTCAGCAGAGGTTAAGATCAAGAAGGATCAGCAAAAGAGAGACACTGTTATTCTCTTTCTTTCTTTCCTTCACTCACACACATGGGCACACACGTACACCCACCCACTCTCGCACAAACCCATGCTGTCAGCATTTGCACTAAGGATTTTAGGCTTTCAGGTTGATTTAATCACTGCTTCTCATGACACTGTGTTTTCAAACACGACATGCAACAAGTGAAAAGCAGACACATGTTTGCGTGCTTTACAGGAAACGAGCTTCGCCTTTAAAGCCCAGTTTGGAGAGTGGACCAAGGAGGAGGAAATCATTTCTCACTTTGATGTCGTCGTGCCAGACTTCAGCACAGAAGTGCGCACGTTCAGTTTGCAGGATTCCTTGGACTCTGGTGGTGTCCTGCACGTCATGGCGGAAACTCGCGGTACGTCTGTCTGCTGGCTCTTTTCTCACAGACCAGAGGTACTATGCTGTATATCGTAACCAGTTCCTCTCCTTGAAATTCAAGTTAAGCATGTTATCCATAGTACAACTTTATGCTTTTTTTTTTCTTCTGTCGTTCACCTTCCGTGTAACCTTTCTTCACCTTCCCTTCCCCCAACCTCCTACTTTCTGCCTCGACCAACCCACATTTCCACCCAGCCTTACAACAGTCGTTTTCTTTGATTCTGTGTTTTTGAATTTCTGTCTTTTCTGTTGGAACTGTTTGTCTCTGTCGACCATCATCTTTTTTACTATGTTTGTTAAGAAATAATTTTCTGATACTTGACAAGTAAATGAAAATAAAACAAAAAAGAAACAAAACTGAACAAAAAGCAAAACATAAAAACAGAAAAAGAGCTTCACTGTATGCACATACATGTGCACATACATACAGTGTGCATATGGGTGTATGCATAAGCATTTTCTGTGGCACTGTTAAGTTTTTCATTTGATTTTTTTTGTTTTTAATGTTTTCAATGCTTTTCTGGAGGGTGAAAAATCAAGTAGAATGGTTAGGGCTCTTGGCATGGCCTGGTTCTATCAGCCATACAGACGTCAATCGTTAGCTACCATGTTATAAATTGCTGATAACGCATGCATGCATGCATGTGCGAGTAATCTACTTTGTGCATGTCACAAGTCAGATTGTGCAGGCTACAGCATACTGGGATGGGAAATAATCTACACACACATCAGTGTGATCGTCCCACCTCATCCCTGTACCTGTCAGCAGAGCAAACACTGGGGAAGGCCTGGTGTTGGTGTGTGCCATGCCTCATCGCCTGCCTGTCAACGGCAGTGTGGACAGATGTCCCGACGGCGCCCCTCTTGATGCTTAACGCCACAACAGCCCAGGGAGACAACGAAACGCATGTGTTCAGCCAGGCGTACCTGCCCTTCCCTACTTCAGGCACCTGGTACATGGCCATGCAGAGCCAGTGCAGGTAGGAATGTGCAGGAGCTGTGTGATTCATGTCTGTGTTGGAGTCTTTTCGTTAGTGTCAGCAATCAAGATGGGCAAGTCGGATAAATCCATGGTGAACAAAATTACTGATTGCAAAATTGCGTTCATATATTTGTGTCATTTTTGTTCACTATTTTATGTTCTGTTTTTAGATTAAAAAACACTTGGACGATGAGACAAAACTTTTTGTGAGAATGATCTGGTTGCAAAGTGAGACGACGACTGCAGGCAGAAATTTAAACAAATAAATATAATTAATAGCAAACCACCAAGGAAATGTACATTGTGATTTGTTGTCTATTTTTCTTGTGGTTCGCTATCAATTACATTATTAAAATTTTTTTTATAAGAATACAAAAATAAAAATGAAACCAATGAAAAAACAGAAGCAGAAAATGTCTTTATGTTTATCAGATAACAGAGGTAACAGCTCAAGCAGTAAAAAAACTACTTTAAAAGACACCCACCAGCCATCCAAAAGTATTTTAAAAAGACAGTCGTAATGATGATCTGTTGCTAGTGTTACAGCATGGTCCATGGAACAGAGATGAAGTCAAACAGAAAAACTGCATCATTTTTCCCATGTACAATGTGCTGTAGATGAAGAGTTACAACATTCTGTGTACACTACCCAAGTTGTTACCACTGCCAGAGGACACTACTAAAAGCCCCAGCGATGATGTTTCACATGGCAAGAGGCAGTAAGTCATGGTCTGAAACATCCATGACATCAAGAACAAGGAAGTGGGGGGTTACAGGATGGAAAGAATGCCCGGGAGTATGCAGTAGACCTTCCAGAATAGGAAACCCATCCATAGTTCATCAGGAAGAATGACGTGAGACCAGTTGTTGTACTCTTTGCAGGTTCATCAAAACAAATATTTCTGATTGAAGTCAGTATGCCATATGAAATTAGAAACGGAGCAAGCTAGCATCTGCAGGACTGAGAAGTATGACAATCAAGCCAGCAGCTGTAGAGAGTCTGGGTTTCAAGCCAGAGTCCTTCGTAAAGAAGTGGGAATGAGGGAGGAGCTGTAGCTCATCAGTCTATAATCTCATGAAACGGCTCTCAATTTCTGGCAAGAAGAGGACCAGAATCCTAAGGGCCATGGCGGAGGCAGCTGGAGAAAGTTTTATCTGGATCTGGTCTAGGAGGAACAAAAGTGAATTTCATGAGGCTGAAATCTGCCAAGTTAGAGAGTAAGGTGTCTGCCAGCAATGTGGGGAAGATATCCACCAGAAAAGCAGCCATGAAATGCCCAACCATTCAGAAGGTGCAGGTTTGAATCTCAGAAGCACCAAATACATTCCTGACAGCACAGTGGCATGTAGGAGTCATGACTTTGAGGTGGCCTGGCCCCATAGAATGTATTGACAGTAAGCACTATGTACAGTGTAAAAAAAGTGAAAGTGTGTGTCACCTTTATGATTATATTATGCTTATGTTAATATCATCAATGTCATGATAAATAGTTACGCCTCTTGTGCCATGAATATTTGTGATTAACAGTATCTGCATATGTATAATGCGAAATGGACTAAGATGCAAAGTGGAATGTTATAATCAGATAGTTTGTTATAATCAAATACTTTACGAATGATGCAAAATGTTATGTGATGCAAAAACTTTGTTACGTGATGCAAAATAGCCAGGTACATACAAAACTGTTCCAGAGGCTCCAAGGTTTGTGAAGAGCTTCCAGTGATCCAGCTGTCTGTCAGCCTGGAGGAGTGTCCTCCCGACAACTGTGGTCAGTATGGCGACTGCCAGATGTACACTGATGCCAACCTGGTCTTTTCTGGCTGCAGTTGTCATGCAGGTAAATTTTCTTCATGTGAAGAAGAGAATTTTCCAGATCAAGTGAAAAAAGTTTTGTTTACAAATATTGCTTCAGAGAGAAAAGTAAAAATGCGACGATGGTGGGCTTCTCTCCCCCTTTTTTTTTTGTATGTGTGCTGTTACTGAGATGCTGTTTCAAGATGGTTTTTTTTAATCGCCTCATCATCCATGTCCAAACAGTGCCATTTGCCCAATCCTGCCCATGGTTGTTTTAACTATACAATTCATTAAGAGCTTGTCTTCTCTCAGTCCAAGCACACCAGCAGAGAGGTGTGCTTTTCCCTGATGACATGAACAAACCACAGATGATGAACTGGAAGGAAAGTTGTGACAAGAACCGAGCATTGGAGCCTGGGTATTTGAGAGCATTTTTGTTCTGGATATTTCTTTTGATGAATAAAGATGATAATTGTGTGCAGAATAGTTTGAAAGTGCGTGAGAGGACTGCATCCTGTAAAGGAGAAATCTCCTAGTGGCTGCTCATGCGCTTTTTGTGTGGTATTTTCTAAATATGTAAAGGAAAGTTCCCAATTTTGGAAGAGCTGCTATGCACGTGAATGTCACGGCATTTCTCTCTGCAGTTGGTAGGCAGGCAGTGTTAGCAAGCATTGTTTATTTTGGCATATTGACATATTCTTTTTTTCTTTTTCTTTCTTCTGCATACAGGCAGTGGAGTTTCTGTGAATATGACTGTTTTTTTTTTATCCCGCCATTAAGGCAGCCATACTTCATCTTCAGGGAAATTGACATAGTCTGTCTCACATGTGAAGGGCCTAGAATTAGTATTACCCTTAAGTGCAATCGCATTTTGTTGTGTTATTGGGTTAAAAAAAAAAAAACTTTCCAAACCAAGCAGTTTGCATTTTTTGTCAGTTTGAAGACTCAGAGATGGAGCTGATGGTTAGAATTAATGTGAACTCTCTGCAAGAGAGCAGTTTCTGTCTCCTAATTGCAGTTGACAATGTCAAGAAACTTTGTGTGTGTGTGTGTGTGTGTTTTTTTAACATGATTTTTGTAGCTACTGACATGTACAAAGCTTTAAAGGATACCATGCCCAGCATCAGTCGAATGCATATGCAACAGACAGATTTGTCATCTTAGCAGATCTCTGCACCTTAGAATCAACAGAATTGGACAAACAGACCAACCAACCCACCATACTACCCACAGATGTTGATCCAGTGTTAGCTAAATGAGGCAACTACACCCATTCAGTCACAGTAACATCCTTACAGCTGGCTGCTGTTCAGATCTGATGTTTTAAGGGGGGAAAAAAAAACTATTGTTTCAGGCTACAGAGGCTGTCCTGTAACGATGACTCCTACAGTTTGTCAGATTACCAGCAGCTGAGAGCTGTCTACCTGTTGACGCTGAGCAACCTGGCCTTTGTTCCTGCCATCTGCCTGGCTGTGTACAGATGCTACTTCACTCTGGCAGCCGTTTTCTTCTTCAATGCTTTCTTTTCTGCTGTGAGTAGAAGGATGTAGAAATCACCAGGAAAATTTAGCATTTCTGAAATAACTGATGTGAAGTGACCAGAGCCAAGGGGACTCACACAGGTGATCAAGGGAGGGTCAGTTTAGGTAGAAACTTGGTGAACATTTTCAGTTTTTTTTATGATAAACAAAGATGTTGATGAGTTTAAAATTTTGGACCAAGGTAGTCAGTTGAGATGAAAGATTTTACTTGTCATTGTAATGATTGATGATTGAAAAAAAAAAGGCTGGAAACTTTTAAAGTTTTTTTTTTTTTGCGTTATTGTTATACCAGAAATGCGCTTGAATAACAAAGATTCTAATTTTTGGCTCTATACTCAAAATTGAAATGGTATCCAATGCTATCAAACAGTAGAATGAATGAAAAACAACTGAACAGTATCAGTTTAATTTGCCACATATGAAATATGCCTGTGTCAGCAACCTGTATTTTGTCAGTTCTATAACAGTCTTTCTTCTGTTTTTGTTTTTTAAGTTGTTTTCATTTTATGTCTGTTAGCCTGTGAAACATGTTAGGGCCACTCTTCATGCTTTAAACGAACATGGCATTTTTTTTGTGTGTCAGACCCACGCAGATAAAAATCTAACAGAGCTTTTATATTTTGGTTTGGATGTAAGAAAAAGTTCCTGCTGCAATGGAAAAGTTTATTTGCATTTTATCACTATATGCCTTATTTGAAAAAAAAATCCTTTACATAGTTTGTGGTAACTGTTTACAGGATAGGGTTCTTTTACTTGCCAGTTTTGACTTTCTGTTTAAGATATTTTATTTTGTATGAAAGTTCAAAGGATGTGCATTGTAGAAAAAAATTCTACATTTAATTTAATGTGTTACGTAACTATTTGTATAAGAACGAAACGCCCACCCCCACCCTCACCTCCATGCCTTCCTTTTTTGTGTGTGTGTGTGTGTTTTTGTAACTGAAATTAGTGACCCCAGTTCTCACAGTGGAATTTGATTGCTGTCTTGGGTCTGAGAATGGTAAACCTGGGCACAGTAGTCGGTCAAACAGGGGTATATGAAATCATCTTCTTCTGCGTACGCAGGCTGATACTCCTGCGGACACCCCCTATATAGGAAGTGGAGTTTTGTGTGTATGACAGTTTTTTTTAATCCCGCCATTAAGGCAGCCATACTCCACTTCGAGGAAGGTGCATGCTATGTGTAAAGTGTCATCCATACCAACGCCGAATTGGCCTTCTCTTCCGAAAGTTGGTGATGGGATTTTACGTGTGTTCAAGATGTTATGCGTGCGTTCACACACGGAACATCAGTTTATAGTCTCATTTGAAATACTGTATGGAAAATGGAGTCAGAAACCAATGTTAACTCCAAGGGAAAAATCCCCCTGTACCTAAACAGCCTGGCGGAGATTCGAACCCGCAACCCCAAGATTACGAGTTCGGCGCTCTACCACTGAGCTATTCCGGCCCCCATATGAAATCATTTTGTGCTGTTGAGAGACCGAGACTGGTTACAACTTCAGTATTGGGAGGGCTCCTCATTTGATGCGTCCTGTGTCCTGTTTGCATGTGAAAGCAAGAAAAAAAAACCCAAAACATATTAAAAGATCCAGATGGAGGTCTTAACGATGCATTCAAACCGAAAGAAAGTCTCTGTGGATGCAGTAAATCTCAGCAAACAAACATCTTATATCATGTCTGCTCAGTCATCTGCTTTTCTGTCTTGGTGTCACAAGTAAAGAAGGCAGTGACAGCAACTTGCTGCACACACACAGCTGTGCCTGGCAAGGTTGTGGCTTTAATGTTAACATCGAAGTAGGCCTAAAAGCCTTTAACTTTCTTAGGCAAGTATGCTCTTGCGCACAAGCTTTTCATTGCCTTCCAGCACACAATATGGAGTCCGTGAGAGATATTGGAGGCACTGGATCCAAGCCAAGTTTCTTCTTTGCCTGCTCTACTCAAAAAAGCTAGTAGATTTAACACAGATTGGCCAAAACTGTGTTCCCCAGCTTTGAATGTCAGGAAGGCAGATTATATTGTCTGTGTGCTATGACTAAATTATAGAGAGGTTAAAGAGCAAAGGGGGAAAAAATGTCAAGAATGCGTTTGTCACTTGTTTGCACAACTTCGGACATCTGTATTGGTTCTTAGATATCAGACTACATTGTTTTAAACATACAGTCTTTGGTTCAGATGTATTTGAAATTCAAAGCTGGCAGGGTTATGCTTTTTTTTAAAGGTAAAAAGACAACAAAAAATTGTTTTAGTGTCTTCTAGCCCAGATTCAGACTGTTTTTGAAAAAAAAATTATTTGTTTTGCTTTTGTCTTTTAAATGCCTTGAATGAATTGGTCTCAAGATAAAAGGAGTAGTAAAGAGCGCTTGTGCCCAAACTGTTAAGCTGTTGACTGCTGCTGAGGTGCTATGGAGGGATTTTCTTTCCAGATGTTTTTGGCATTTCTCAGGATTGTGATATGCATTTGTTTCTTTTTTTTTTTTTTTCTCTTTTTAATACTGCATGCAAGTTGAAAGTTCAGTCACATTTTTTAGTGAACAAAGTGGACAAGAGCTATAATGAATATTGAATTTGTTACCATATTTATGATATGGTATAATGTAGTTCTTGCTCCAGTTTAATGACAAACTTTTCATTGTTTTTATTTATGTGAAAAAGACAAAGTTTGAAGGCGTAAGAGTGTACTTTTTGTCTGTCTACAAGTGTGCGCGTGCATGTGTGTGTTTGTGTGTGTGAATATGTGTGTGTGTGTGTGCGCGTGTGTAAGAGAGAGACTCAGAGAGAGAAAGTGTGTGTGTGTGTGGGGGGTGTGGGGGGGGGGGGGGGGGGGGTGGTAGAGTCCTGGATCTCTTTTGATGAAAGTGAAAGGAAACTGAATGTAAACAGCTATAGAAACTTAACAGTCATAAAATTCTTGCATGAAATGACTATGCTGGGATTCAGGGTCCTTTTAAAATGTTGACCTGAGAATCCTAGGACATTTGAGAATTTCAGTCTAGGGAGGATGGGGTCTGTCTGAGTCGCCTCAAGTGCAACAGCCGAGGGAGCCCCCTGAGATTGAAATATAGCTTTTGTAAAACAGAAAAATTTACAGTCTAAGAAAAACCACATCATATTGGAATCAAGAAATCAGCACAGCAATGTGCTTGGAACACTGCAAGGAGTAGCAACACAAGTTTCATGATTGGCACATTTTTTCTAACTACGAGTGAAAGACTTAACGTCATTTGTTTCAAAAAGGCGTAAGGAAAATGACTGCAAGTGAGAGTTGAGGAGAGGTGTTAGTCATCTGGTCTGTTTAAACGTGTTGCTGTATATGAACAGCCTTGTTCGCGAAGACAAACCGACAGCTGCTGAGGCAGAAAAATGAGCCCACAGAAAGGAGATGACAGCCAACAAACCAGTGTCAACATGCAGATGTGACTGCTGCGACAGAGACTGCCACTCTTGCATTGGTCTCTACAGCCACAGGTGACACTGCTCGGGTCGAGCAGACAGCCCAGATGGCTAAATATTAGGTTGGATGTACTCTATCCATGGTCAGCTACGCCCAACGAAGGTCTACATACTTGTTATTTGTAACATGACTAAAAAAAGAAAAGAAAAGAAAAAAAAATGAAAAGAAACGCACAGCTATGTTCATATGGATAATTCTTTCAAAGTTACGCCTATTTCTCTTTGCGTTTGGTTTTGGAGTTCAAGATGAAGATGCATTTTGATTTCTGTGTTTAGATATCCATTTCTGTTTCAGTTTCAGTTCTACCATGCCTGTGATGCAAGCAACGTGTTCCAGTTGTGCATCATGGATTATGGCACACTGGCGTTCTGCGACTTCCTGGGCTCTGTCCTGTCCTTTTACTCCGTTCTTCTGCAAATGGCCAGGATCCCAGACAGCTGCAGAAGCTTCCTGCTGATGGTGGGAGAGTGGTTATGGCCGTGACCCTGAACAGTGATCGCCATAATGACCTTGCTCACATCATGCCATTGGTTATCGCCGGTGGTGTTCTGATCATTAGCTGGGTGAGTGTGATTTCATGATCATGACTTTTATTATTCAGTATTTTGATTTTCAAAGGATGTATATTATTTTAAGAAACAATTTCTAAATCGAATTTCATATAATGCATAGGGAAATAGTGTCATGTTGGTGTGAAGTTGTGTCATGTTATGGAAGGATTGTGATGTATTTCTGCTATCCTTTTGTCACAAAGTCATGCACTTTGACATGACATATAGGAACCATAGTGGCTCAGTGAAATTCAGCGTAAGCCCTCTTTACATTGATCACATTTCACAAGATGTTCATCCATCACTGTCAGGTGCCTATCTAGACAGTGGTCTTTGGTTCTGACCTTCACACATCATTGTAGCATTGGCACCTGACCCAGCTGTCTTCCCCTTTCTGTTTCTTTTCTCTTGCTGCTGTCTTGGTCAGGACACATTAGCCATCATCAAAACAACAGCCTTGGTCAGTTTCCATCAAGTTTTTATCTTGTCTGTTTAATCCGGAAATTTTTCCATTTTCAGAATCTCAGCTGTAGACCATCAGATCATGCCACAACCAACAGACACAATAAAATCATATCTCTTGAACTATTTAAGATTTTCCAGTGAAATTTAGGTATCGTCAGAAACACAGTGAGCTATCTGTCCATTGATTTTAGGTGTATGGGGAGGGGAAGAGGTAATCAGTTGTGTCATCATTTGAACAAAATGCTCCATTGTGTCATTTGAAATCTTCCTGTGATGCTGATTTGGTAGGACCCTACTTTCAAAGACCAGTCATCAGAGATGTCAGTGCAGTGACTACTACTAGTACTAGTCATAGGCGACCCTAAACATCATTAATGTAAACACTTGACAAATATGGGTCTTGTATGACTAGATCATCTGAAGAGGAATAAACACAGTAAAAACACATACTGAAGCCAGTCTGTATGGGTTGTTAACCTGCATCAGTGGGAGTGTGTGGTTAAAAGGAAGGAGGGGTAAAGGTGTGGAACTTTCATCTTCATCAGACTGGGGTCTCGGTGGACACCTTGTGTTCATGTTTCATTTACAGTATACATACAAATGGGAAGTAATAAACCACACATTGACGCTGTGAACTTTTTCTGTCTGCAGGCTAGGGTGATGTGGATCAGGAAACACCTGTTTCCCTCCAGACGGCGATACCTGTATTACCTGTTACCAGGTATGGTGCTGGCCATGCTGGGCATCTCGGTGAACTACGGTCTGATGGGGAACCAGTCCACCTATCAGTACTACCACAGTTTCTGGCATGTATCTTTGATGCTTACACCCTGCTTCCTCATGCCTCCACGATCCAGAGGAGCTGAAGGTCAGTTCACTCATAACAGCTGTAGGTTTCACTGTGGGTGTGTGCATGCATGTGTGTGTACATTCATACACAAGTGTGAAGATATCAGCCGTGCCTTCCCTGATGAGTCTGATCCAGTGGACAAAAGGCCTTGGAGGCAGGCAGTATGAGTGGTTCTGTCTTCAAGATGGATTATGATGGTTCGCATATGCTGCTAGTAAAGGGTTTACTGTAAATATTTCCATGATTTTTCGTTCTCATTTTTTTCTTTCCCCCCCCCCCCCCCCCCCACCTCCTCTTCGAAAAAAAAAAATCTGTGCCAACTTACTAATGTGCTGAAGTAAGAATTGTTAGCCTGCATATATATATATATGTGTGTGTGTGTGTGTGTGTGTGTGTGTGTGTGTGTGCAGAATATATTGCTTTGCCTTGCTTGTTTTGAGGTCTTTTCTTTACAAAGATCGCCTGAGTCCCTACAAAGAAAAAAAAAAAAAAAAAAAAAAAAAGGGGGGGGAAAAATTTTACCATCTTTAAACTTGCCTCTTCCCCTAAAGAATAGTCATAAACAGTGACTACAAGAAAGTCCCCAACTGGCGTAAAAAGAATTGGTGAAAAGAAGTGAGTATGATTTGCAATAAGGAAATGTCCTTGAAAGTGTGTATTAATGTACTGAAAAAAAAAGTTCTTTGTGCAGATTTTTTAAAAAGAAAATATAACTTGGGAATGGAGAAAGAGGAGTTGAATCTTCCCGATAGTTTGTAGGTCTGGCAGTCTAATTTTTCACTTAAAAAAAATCCCAAGACAACAAATTTTCAACATTGAGCTAAAATTTCAGATATTGCATGAAGTTGACGGTTGTGAATTCGACCGTTTGCTAAAATTAAGCACAGCACACATCAAGGTAATCGTTTCCTTCATCACCATCTTGTTTACACTTCTTGTGTCCAGGTTGCACAGGACTGGGAAAATGTGTTTCATGTAGGGGAAGTTTTATTAGAGCGTTTCGAGTTCTTACATTCAAGGTGTTGTAATAATACAAAGAAGACCCAGGGCATGGGAGAACTTTATGCTTTCTCGTAGGAGAGTTTTCACACATCAGAGTTGCTTATAAGCTGCCTACTGTGAAAGGCGACTTGTGACAATGGAAAGTAATCAACAGAAACTTGAGCAAAAAACCAGAACTGCTGGACCACTGAATGAAGGAGCAATGAATTAGAAAAAAAAAAAAAACGTTTTGACTCATTAGGTCTTCTTCAGGCAGCTCAATTACGTGGAAATCAAAGGATACAGTCATTCATTCATCTGGCAGACCAAAATCATCTCCTAGGTGCAAAATTTGGTCTTAGTTGCACAACTAAAGCTGCAGAATGGAATTGAAGGGGGAAGAGGTTAAAGGGGAGAAGAAACAGGTAAAAAATAATAATCATGATAATGATATTAGAATAACAGTGGTATTATAATCATATAGTATATTTACAATAATGATGATAATTGTAGTACTACTACTATAACAATAAAAGAAGATGATGGAGAAGAATGAGAAAAAATAATTACGATGAGATGGTTTTGATAGCAGTCACAATGATAATATCAAAAATGAAATGGTTTTTGATAGCAGTCACAATGATAATATCAAAATGATGTTCATAGTAATGATGATAACAGCACAGAAAATGTGAACGATAGCATGATAAAATGTAAGAAATATACAAATGGTTAGAAAGATAGATGAGAAGAAACAGACGAGAAGAAAAAAGGAAGTTGAGGGGGGAGGGGGGAGGAATAAAGAAGAAAAATACATGTAAAAGAGGAAGTACATGTGTCTATAAGAAAATCAGAATAAGAAAAGGGGTGGATAGACAAGTTAGTAAAAGAACATAGATTGATGAAGAAAATGAAGATAGTAAAGGAGGAGAGAATAGATGTAACACATAACGAGTAGCATGGTAGCGTGTCTGCAGAGAGTATGGCTGGCTGGTGCTAA
Source organism: Conus betulinus (assembly GCA_016801955.1). Classification (NCBI taxonomy): domain Eukaryota; kingdom Metazoa; phylum Mollusca; class Gastropoda; order Neogastropoda; family Conidae; genus Conus; species Conus betulinus. The sequence goes on from JADBJO010005547.1 coordinate 171,616, forward strand.
AGTAGTTGACTGGCACAATACTATTTGAAGACTGGTAGGAAACAAAAAGCAGCAGCATCAAAATGAGAGGTTCATGGTATAGAAACAGGAGCACAATTGCAACTGTGTGGTGTAGAAACAGGAGCGCAATTCTAACTGCCTTAAGAACAGGTATGGGGGTCTACCGAGACCCACAAAATATGATTAGAGGCTTGCCATTGAATTCTTTTAACAGGTGTGGATCTGTGAACCCCAGGTTATGTGATCAGGGGCCGTTAAGACCCATGAAATACAAGTTGGTAGATAAATGATGATGAGGTGTGGTGAAGGTCAAGCGATTACAAAGCAAACTGCGTATTCATATCATTTCACATAACAAGGCTTGCACGGCACTTTCTACAGAGTAGCCAACTTCTGTGTGTGGAGAACAACATCTAAAGTATGCATAAAGACTCGGGAAGAGAGATGATTTCCTCATAGTCATTTTTTTCTGCTTTTCAGTACAGTGTGCCACATGGAATTTTTTTTTTTTTCAGCATTTACAAACTCAGATCATAAAGCTGAAAAAACGCTTAAAAAAGGACAGCATAATTCAGGTCTGAATTCTATCATGTATGTGCTCAAATAATGAAGAGAGATCTTCATATACTCAGAATGGATTGCGAAATACATTCCTGTCGGGGACACAAGATGACATTGAAATCGTCTGCTTGGGGAGTATGTGTGATTCAGGCATAACTGGAAAAGAGAAAGGGTATGTCAATTTAAAGAAAGTATGTTGCATGTTTGTTTTTCATTTTGAGTTTTTCTTTGTTTTTTTTAATTTGGCTTTGCAATTTCAATACCTTTGGGAATGGTTTTGCTCTGGATTTGCGAGAACATTTTAGATTTGTGACTAGATTATGTTCATAAATAGAGAGCATAGACTTGCATCATTTATTGTTGTGTGAACATTTAAGTAATGTATATTGATGGAAATTCTTTGATGGTTTTGAATTTGAAGACAACAGAGTTTCTAGCAGATCTCTAGGACTTCTTGTGTCATGATGAGCCTTATTAAGTCAGGTTTACCTGTTGGTGTGAGCAAAGATGCCAGAGTGTACAAGGCATTAGCAATTCTGTCTGCAATTACCATGAGATCATAAGTGGCATGATTTACAGGATGTGATGTGTTAATAGTTACCTTGTCCTGACAGGGCTGAACTTAACACTCTGTAGCTTTGTCCGTGACTGTTGAGGCTTACTTGCAGAGCCTTAATTCATGATCACTTCAGCTTATGAACTTTGGATTGTTTTTGAAACTACCAGTTTGTTTAGAACAGTTGTGAATGTGAAATTTTGCTGTATTGTTTGTTGAGGTTCAAAGTTGCATTGGTATCCTGTGCACGCTGTGTTGATGCAAATTCTGATAGTGTGGCACATGATGTAGATATAGTGTTGCCACGCCAACAACTCCACTCCAAATCCACATGTGTGGACAAATGTAGATACGATGTTTAGATAGGGAGATTCTACTGTTACTATCCCTTTTTAATTGCTAGCAGAGTTTTCCCATTTGGATTCAAATTCCCTTTTGAACAAAAGAGACAATGGTCAGATTGCCAGTAATTTAACCAGAAGTATTGTTTATCATTAGATATAATTTCAACATTTTTGGATACAAATTCAACAGTAGAATGATGTCCCTGTTTATTAATCATTTGATGTCTTTCTTCCAGGTAATACACTTCTGCAACAAATGTCCTATGAGTTCACAAGAACAGGCTGCTCTTGTAAAGCAGCAGATTTGTTGTGTTCTGTTTTGGGTGGTGATTGAGTGTTATTTCAATTCTTTGAACAACCCAACATGCCATTAAATTGGCATTTGCAACGCAGTGGTTGGAGATAACAATATGCAGTTACATACACCTTCTGTGATTGATTTAAGTCTTTGTCTGTTGATTCTGAAATACAAGAACTTTTTTTTTTTTTTTAACAATACTTCAGATTGTTACACATGGCAGTGGGGGAAAGGGGAGGAGAAGATGGGAGGGAGGAAGGAAGAAGAGTTACACAGCTCTGCCAGAGTGACAAACACTAAAATGTTAATATACAGGAACTTCCCCAAAGTTGGAGTATGGCTGCCTTAATTTCGAGATGAAAAATGGTCACACACAGAACTCCACTCCCTTTTGGTGGGTAGATGGGATTAATACTTGCCTGTCTACACAGGGAGTGTCTGCAGGAGTATCAGTCTGCGTACACAGAAAAAAAATATACAGGAACACTAAGGAATTTCACTATTGTAGGGCAGGACCAACTCTTTATCCTGTTCTGGAGCTAATGTATTCATTCTGTGGAGAGGCCTAGTCAAATCTACTTCACATGGTATAGACTGTAGTGAAAATCCTACTCTTCTTAAGTTTTAATATCTATAGTTTTGTTTTTAGTAGAGCAGTGTGATCAGTGTGGTTTTCCTGTGAATTCAAGTATTGATACATATGAAAGAAGATATCAGAGTAGTTTAATTTCAGAGCAACTGCATTAATCACGGGCAGTGATCTTACAGACCACTTTTGCCCATTGTGATAAGGAATTGACATTAGACTATGAAAAAGTTGACTTCCATTCTGAAGGAATGTTAAGTGACCAACAAAATCTTTGACAAACAATAGATTATACATTTGTACTACCAAATGTTTGAATTTGGGTTTGGTTCTGTATTTCTTTGATACTGAATCTGTTCTCAGTTATATGAATGATGCATGATTTTTTAAATGAATTACTGGAGTATATTTGGTCCAATTGTTGTTTTTGTTGTATACATTTTTTTTTCCCAATTGTTGTTTTTGTTGTATACATTTTTTGTTTTATCTGTTTTTGACAGCTTTCTCTTTTTTCTAACCAAATTAATAAGTTTAAAAACAGAGCTTAAAAACAGAATTACAGTGCTGCCAAACAAAAGAAACAAAGTACAAAAAAAAACACTACTTGTTTTGACTTTTGATCTTCTTCTGGCAAGACAAATGAAGGATGAACTTGTCTCTTCGAACAGGGCGCAGAATGGCTTTGGAGTGAAAACAATGGGGACAATACAGGTGAAAATGATAATAAAAATAGTAATGAACTAAGGAGTGAAAACGATGGGGACAGTACGAGTTAAAATGATAATAATAATAGTAATAAACTAAAGAATTACTACTACTAGTACTGCTACTAATGATGGTAGTGTAATTATATAATGATGATATAGGAATTGTAGTAATGATAATGATGCTAACAGAAGATGGAGAGGGGTTGATACTGTAGATATGATTATAGTAGTAACAGTAATCATGCTGATGATGATAATGATGATGATGATATGATAATGATAAGAGAAAAGAAAAGGAGGGATGATAATAATGATATGATAATAATAATGATAATAGTGATATGATAAAGAGAAAAGAAGAGGAGGAGGGGGGAGGAGTGACTACTTTGATCAATGATGGCAGATGTTGCCATATGCTCAGACTTGCATGTCTCAAGTGTACAGGATGTCTTACCTGCATAGCTCTTACCACGCAATCCACAGTCGATAGCATAGCGCTTCTGACAAGAGAATGTGTGTTTGATTTTGAAAGAGCTTTGAGGCCATGTGGGATAGTGTCTAGTTTGGTGACAGATTTTTCATCTGGATTTTGAGAAGGGAAGAGTACCTGGTGTCTTAGGTGTGAAGATGATGTTCAGTTTAGAGCAGTGTTACTATCAATACTTTCATCATTCACTCTATATGATCAGCCTCATTCTGTTTTGTTTTCTAAATTTCAGTGCAGTAGAGTATCTCTTAGATTTCAGCTTAATATCTTTCTCCTTTCCTATATCATTGTTATTATTTATATGATTATGACTGTTATAATCATTAATATATTTCTAAAATTCCATCTTACCATCTTTTTCATAATCTATATCCTCCTCGTTCTTCTCTTTATTCTTCCTCTCTTCCTCCTCCCCCTCCTTCTCACTCTTTATATCATCAGCATTGTTACTATTGCTACTGTAAACATACAATTTGACTACCTTGTAACCTGTCTCTCTCTTCAGTTTGTATCATTATTACGACAATTACTGTTGGCTTTGTTAGTATTATCATTATACAATGATACTAGCATCATTGTTATTAGTAATATAGCAGTAGTAACATTGTCTTTACTTTATTACAATTATTATTGTTATTTAACATATATAGTTCCCCCTCGCTGCCTCATTTCCATTTCATAGCCATTTTGCACCCAGTTTGAAGAGGTAAGTGACTTTTGTTTTCATCATCTTGAATGTTATTTGTCTTACCTGACAGATCAAAATGCAAAAATGTTGTGTCTGTACTTTGTTTATTCTTTTGTTTGGCAGCACTATAATTCTGTTTTTAATCTTGTTTCAGTTTCCGCCTGCAGTCACTGACTTTGCAAACCAAATGAAAAAGTGCCCACCACCCGCTGTTTCCCTAAAAAAAAAAAAACAAAAAAAAAAGATAAACTCAAATGTTGTTGATGATTCTGATCGCGATGGTATGAAATATGTACAGTAGAATTTCTCAGGTAAACCTCTTGAATAGCTTCAGACATGGTGCTGCAGATGGATGGAGTCTTTGAATGGAGGCTGAATCTAGTATTCAAACATCAACAAAGAATGTTTCAGGAAAGCCTTATTCATGGGGGGTTTACTGAGAAGTTTTACTGTAGTCCAACTAACACCTTGATGAAAATAGACTGCCAGTTTTTGTTTTATGCAGGACTTCTTTTGAATTTACATTTGTGGATGTGTCATAGATGGGCAGGTATTTTGTTTGTGGGTGTGTGAATAATTCCCCTCCATCAAGATGAAGAAACTACTTTTTTGAGAGAGAGAGAGAGAGAGTGTGAGTGAGTGTGTGTGTGTGATATGAATAGACTGCTGTTTGTGATTGAGTGTGTGTGTGTGTGTGTATGTAAGTGTGTGTAGGTAGGTAGGTAGGGTAAGTACATTCAGTAAGAATGAGCTCAGATGCCCACCCCCACCCCATTTCCTTTCCTATTCAACTTTTTTCCCTCAAGATGAAGGGTCACAAGAAGTTGCTGCTGGTTCGACATGTCTCACACGCTGCAGTTTGTTCAAATCATACTCTATAAACCACACCAGAGTGAAATGTTTACCAATCTATTTACTGCTTGATCAAATGTTTGCTACCAGGATCTGCTGTCAGTTCTTAAAGCACTTTCTAGTGGAAGAAGCTTGACTGTCAATTTGAAATGTTTTTACCTCTGCTGCTTCCCCACCTACTGTGAAGAATATGTTTAAAACGATGAACCAAATGACAATGAAATTCATTGTAATCTGCAGCCTTGATGCCACCACTCTATGGTTGGCTGGGCTATCAGCAACATGACTTTACCTTGTAATTTGATCAGTTACAGATTGTGTATGTGAACTGTTTTGTAATGAAGCGGAAGTCCTGATCAACCTTGACCTTGTGTTTGACAACATGCATGCTTATTTGGTTTTTTGAAAGACAGTCGCCTGATTAGAACTCAACCACAGAATAGCAGTGTGAATCGTCTCCGTAAGGTTTACTGTTTTTGCAGTCGGAACGCCCTTAAGCTTGGTCAGTCCTAACACAACATGAATCAACTAGGGAGCACAAGATTACAACAGGATCATTGCTTGTAACTTGCCTGTATTTTAATTAAAAGAATCAAGAAAATGAAATGGAAGGGAAAGGTAACAGTTATGCTCAGAAGTTCCTGGAGCATTTGAGCTGGAAAGTAACAATGGCAGAGGTTAATTAAGTGTGCTATCATTATGACCTCTCACCCAAACAAATTTGTCTAATGTCACTGTTCTGTGTTTTTTTTTTTTTTTTTTTTTTTTTTTTAAACACATAATACCCTCATCAACTCTGCAAACAGCTTTCACATGACAAAACTGGTAGTACTAAGGCTAAAGTACATCGACTAAAATATCCTAAGCTAACTAAAATACCCTTTCCACAGACTGGTTGTGAGAAAACTGACAAGTTTCAGATGAGACCCTTGGCAACTGTTTGAAAGGATATTTCTTGTGTTCCATGTAAAATGTTTCTCTTTCTACAGTGGCTTCATACGGAAGGTTGAAGTGAACTTAAAATCTGTAACAATCTAATAATTTGCTCCATAAAGTGCTATACTTTGCGTTATCTGGTGTAAGAAAATGAACATTGTCTTGATAAAGATGAATGATTATGAAATGGACATCTACAATTGTCCAATATGCACTTCATTTGATGCAATATTTTGCTCCATTAACATTATGAAAGTCATATGTATATAGATATTGATTTCTTAATTTTGCAGGCAGTAAGAAGGGCCTTTCCATCTCTGCACAAGATGTCATCAGAAGTGGACAAGTCTGAACAGCTACTACATCATCAAGAAGAGGATGAACCAGCCATGTTTGATGCCAGCATGAACAGTATCAGCTCTGGCCAGAATCGTCTGATTTAGGCTTTTTGGTAACATTTTGTTGTTGTTGTTGTTGTTTGAGACCCAGTGATTACTGAAGAAATCTAATAAAATTCATTCTTTTTGGAGGGGCAGGTGTGGGGTCAGAAACCTGAACTTTACTGATGAAATATCATTAAAATTACTTAGGGCTCTTGATATATGAAAATTGTTTGCTTATTTTTCCATAGACAAGTAACACCTTTTTGTCAGAAGTATTTTTGACAGCTACAGCTGTTGCCATCACCTTTGAGACCGTCCTTTGGCAAAAATGTATGATCCTTGCAATCTGAAGCAGGGTTTCTGTCTAGCGTGTTTAATAACTAGGAATTGCTGATAGCCGTTTCAGCTTCACGGTTAGATGTTGGTTTTCTTTGCATAATCTCCACAGCTTCTCCGATTTTCTTCTTGAGATTTTGGCTTTACAGTGTATTAGATCTTTTCTCCCCAGACATCTAATATGCTGTTCATGTGCAACATTGGCTTTTTAGGCTTTTTGGTAACTTTTTTTTTTTTGTTTGTTTTAGACCCAATGATTACTGATGAAATCTCATAAAAATTATTCTGTGTTAAGGAGCCCCAGGTATTAGTGCTCATTTTTTTTTTCTTTTTTATTTCCATGGTACAAGTTTTTTTGTTTCCAGGTAAAAAGATCATGCATATACATCAGTTGGAAAAGGTCATGAGACTTGAAGCTTGACTTTTAGACCAGAGCTGTCAATTTCTGCATGAAGTTTTATTCCGCATTGTGGTGGGAGTTGTTTTTTTTACACAGTAATAACAACATTTTATGGGTTTAAGTTAAAGCAGACATGCTGTCCCAAAAGGTATGCATTTTCTTCTTTCAACAACAGAAAACTGAAAAACTGTAAATGTTGTCATTTCTGACAGTTTATATAAAACTCAGTAGCAGTAGAATATTCTGAACACAAGTATCTACCTCTAATGTTACATGGACCATAAGACATCCTGGGTGGTTCTCTCATTAGACAGTGCCATAAACTGAACGGAACAAAAAGCATTCTTACTCGTTCCACTACACTGCCTCCTTTCTTTTATCCATTTTATTTAAAAATAAACTGTAAACGAATTCTCACAACCCCCCAGAGGTCAACCTAGACTTGTAACTGTTGAAACAAGAATTAGAAAGATACTGTTATTTATACTTTTTACTTTTCCAGTTAATAACTAGTTCAAAATATTTTTGCTGTTTTTGAATCATTCAGTTTGGATGGTTTTGTTTGCCCTACAGTTGAATTAAGAGTTTGAACCGTTTTTTTTTTTTTTTTCCATGCTGTAAATATATAGATTCAGCTGTTTTATTTGTTATATTGTTGAATTGAGAGTTTGACTGCTTACAAGTATATAAGCATGTGTCAGTGTAGTATGGTGTGTGTGCGTGTGTGTGCATGCGAGAGAGAAGAGAGAGAGAGAGAGAGCATGAGTCAGCTCGGTCAGTTTAGGGCCAAGATGTGCTACATAACTTGTCAAGATATTTTTTGCTAGTAGTTAGAATGGATCAGAATAAATCCCAGACTTAAATCGATCTAACACATGAATGCAACTTCTGCATCCTTGAGACAGAAAGAAAAAACTGCCTTCGATCTTGGGCATCATTTCCATTTGTGACAGTTTTTCCTTTGAGCAGCGGTTACTTTTGAACCTAGATGACGTGACACCTGTTTTTATTTGGCTGTAGATAGTGACCTCTCACTCTGTTCAGTTGAATGAAGAACCATCATCGGTGCAGATTCTAACCCACTCAAAGTACTTTGGAAAAAAACTAATTGTGGTCCCAAGGGTGAATGCACCCTTTTTTACACATTAAAAAAGTAGTAGTAGAAAAGTAACTCGCCGTAAATCTATTCCATATCTAACGGAAAAGCAGGCCATTGTGTGCCTGGGGTATGTACGACACGCACATTATTGTCATGTTCAGACATCACCCCTTATTTCTTTCTCAGTGGACACCACATAAACTCTTTCCTTTGCAACGCCTCTTCTTAGAAATGTCTTATGTTATTGTACATACCAACACCAAGGGTAACACTTGAGCTTTGTTCTTAGTAAGCTGTTAAAAACTTTTATGCTAATATCAAAACCCTGTTGTGCTGTTAAAACAAGTAATTTTACACGAAAATGCTAAACATTCTTTGTTCTAAAGGTCTTGTGTCAAAACTGAAATACAAAAAAACAAAGGGGAAACAAAACATCAAACCTGAAAATAGCTTGAGTATGAAAATGATGGCATATATTTATCTATGAAAAAAACAGAATGGTTTATAGACTACTGGCACAAGGTGACAGCATGGCCTACAGGAACAGCTGTCTTGCCATCACATCAGCATGGATTTCATGAAAAAGTTTATACTGCAGATGGAAATTATCCACTGAAAAGTGATCTGATGAGAATAGTTACAAAAAATAAAAAAAAATTCATCTATGATGAACTTTTGAATTCCAGCCTTTGGAAAACTTGGAATTCTAGCCCAAGAGCGTGGAAGAACAAGATTTGCTCAACTGTGATCAGCTCATCTGACAAACAGCCCACAAATACAGACCTGACAGAATATGATGGCGTGTTCCAAGGCTCTACTTCACAAGCTGTACTTGAACACGGTAAACGTTATGTTTTCTGGGTGCACACACGTTTTATGTCACACAATTTTACGCATCAGTGCAATCCCTGTTTTTGCAAATATCCATGATACCACTACTTCAGTATGTAATTTCAAAATATTATTCATGAATACTTTTGAAACCTTTTCATGTTTACTGGATGTGTTTCCATTATTTTCTTACAACAAATGTAAGATTTTGAAGTTTGCTGGTTTTAGTCTTATGGTGGCACTTTTGCCCACAGGACCTTTTTTTTCTATTGGGAGGGGGGAATGTTGGTTTGGAATGTCCATAGGAGGGGGAAATCCTATTTAACCTGCACGGTATTGACTGTATTGATTTTAGCGTTTGTTTACCTTTTTCCCTCTGAATTATTTCATACATTTTAACAGGGTTGGAGCCAGTATCTGTTTGTTTTCTGACAAAGTTTATAGATGTAGTATAACTGGGATGAAATCAAGCACTGGAAACTGTTTCACAGATCTGTGTGTATGACTGGACCGGATCTGGTGTTTGTTGAATGTTGTAAGGAACTGTTGAAGAAAGGACGGTCATACTAGTTGGTAACTGGACTGGATCCAGCATGTATTGCAAGCTTTATGAAGTGAATGGAATGAATCCAGTATTTATTGCAAGCTTTACATTGTGGTGGTATGTTTTGCTTTTTGTTGTATGGAGATTTGAGTCTGTAAATCTTGATCATGCCACAATTATTATGAATCTTACTTTTTATGTGCAAACAGTAGCATGTGTCTATATGCATGTCACTTTTTCTTGCCAGTGGTGTTGTATTTGAAGTTTTTTAATTGATAGTTTAATATTGTGATACATTTGTTCATTACCTAATTTAATATTGTGATGCTTTTGTTCATTACTTTTTTTCTTCGTATGTTGTTCTCTTCAACCATTCCAACCATTTTACTGTTCAATAAACATTTTTGTATAAGTGAAAAAAAAAAATCCTTTTCAATTTTCAGTTTAAACAATTTTTTTTTGTGTGTGTCTGAACGAAATGTTTATTACCAGTAACAGAACTTAACAAGAAAACTTTTTTGTGTGTGAACGAAGTGTTTATTACGATAACAGACCTAAACAAGCATAATAACTGAAACAACTTGACATAGATTTACTTAAACCATAGTAACAACCTGTGACACGAGTGTTTCACACACTTACAAGATCGAATAAGTAATCTAGATCTTCCTAGGGTTAGTCTGTACAATCAGATGAGAAAGTCATAAAAAGGCCACTGACATGTGTGCAAACTAATGGGAGGGACTAATAATCAGACACGAATATGTAAAAGAAGGAAAATCATGGCTGAAAACTGCAAATGATCTCTGTAGTTAAGGGGCTATCAATGGATGGAATCCTCCTTGATGGAACAGAACTTTAAATCAGTGAAGTGTTGCATTTTTAGTGCTTGTTTTCTTATCTACCGATGAAAAAAAAAAAAATTGGAAGCCCTTAAATAAGAGCAAACATAATAAACATTAAATAATTCCAACTTGAGAGCTGAAAATTTACATGAAAAATTTTTGACATTCTTGAAAATGTCAGTCTGTCTATCTCCCCCCACCTGACCCACCCCAAGACACAGAGAGAGAGAGAGAGAGAGAGAGAGAGAGAGAGAGCAAAAAATTAGAACTAGAAATCTTAACTGGAAGAAAAAAAAAATGTACACATAAAGTGTTATTAAACTGTTGGAAGTAGAACCATTTGTTTAAAAAACAAAATACAGAAAATTTTTAAACAATAAAACAGTAACCACAATGACCAGGAAAAAAATGTGCAGATTTATTGTTTTTAAACAATCTGGCCAAACATGGAAGCAAAACACTCAACAAAACAATAACAACTTGAAAGGGACAAAAGAAAATAACAGGGAAAATCTTTGAAAAGTTCGAAACAGTTTAGCCAGAACTACAAAAATCAAAGAAAATACTCAAAAGTAACGAGCACAACTCAAAAGGGCAAAAAGGTACCAATCAAAAAGCTTTGACACTGTTGAAAATGTGTTTTGTCCAACATGAAAGCAAACGCCCAACATGAAATCAAATGCCTAATGAAATGAAAACTTGTGAGCTAAAATATGCACTAAAAAACATTTGAAATTGTTAGTTTAAAGGATGTGGAAGAAGTTACCAGTTCCGATTAACTTTTCAAGTTAATTTTTGAGGCATGTTGATGAACTGTAAATGTTCTTGACACCATCACTGAATCTGGTTACATTGTATAGCACTGGTCTTTTCCAAAGTAATTACGGTAAAGAGTGTTGAATCACCATTATACTAGCGATCCCTTTGGGCATACACAGTAACTCTGCTGAATGATGATGGACATTAGAATTACAAATGCAGCAGTAATATCTTAATTCAAGACACCCCCTCTCCCAACACCAACATTTTCTGTGGAGCCCGGCATAGAAAGTACTACTAGTGACGAATGTGTGAGATTTTCAAATTCTTGGTAAAATGTATGAGATTTTCAAATAAATTCTTGGTGTTAAGTATTGCCTCCATCTTACTTTTTTTTCTAAAAGCACACATAGGATAATCAATTGATCCTGAAATGCATCGTATGTATTATATGACTGGTAAGCATGAAAAGTCAATTCTCAACAATAAATGGTTGGTATAAGTATTGCTTCTATCTTTCTTTTTTTTTCTTAAACCAAAATGGTAACATAACCAAAACAAACCGGAAAATATTTACTCTGCTATGCACCTTTTTGATATTTTGTAAGTGTGGAAAGTAAAGTCACAACACAATAAAATTTCAGAAAATCAAGGAACATAATGGATAACCACTTAATATACTACTACTTTTATAAGTGTGAATAGATAATAATGAAAGAATACAATTCAGTGTATGTTCTTATGCAGCCGTTTAACTTTTTGCTTGCGGGACAGTCAATGCGAAGGCTTCTACTGCATTCCCCAGTCATCAATGGCTGTATATTGCCCAGCACAGGCTCCATGTCTGAAATATACGTATACCTCAGTTTACCAACATCATATTCCTCTGCTGATGAACACATGCAAACAAACATACTTACAACATATGCATTAACACACACACACACACACACGTTCACGCACACACAAATTACTTGGTCATCTTGAACAGCCACTGCTCTTCAACTGATCTTAAAACAGAAAAGGTGCAGGGAGATGGCTAGGGAGATTTAACGTGCAAGTAGGTCAAAAATAGGGCATGAACTCGTGTTTTTTCCCAAAGGATTAGTGTATTATATGATAAATCCTTTGATGCAGATAATGTCACTGTAGTCAGGACCTGATGAAAGGTAACATCCCACCTTCTTCAACAGGAGTAATCAGATCATCTTCCCCATCACATGATGGTCTGTACTTCCATTTGAACTCCGAAGAAGGCAGCTTTGCATCTGAATTAAAAGAAAAACAAAAATTAAGTGCCGAATCACATTTCCAGTGACTTGACAATGACTCCCCCCCCCCACCTACACCCCCCCCCCCCCCAGACAGCCATAGCTTTATGATTTGACATCAGAGAAGGCAAGGAAGGTAGAAAAGGGGTTACTAAATATTCCAGGATTCCCATACTTCGTTTCAAAAATCATGCTTCACTTGGAGAAAAAAAAAAATCAAGATGATATTCTCACTTTGAAGGGTAACAGGAAAGACAAAACAAGAATCACATCAGGTTGTGACTACAACAAAAATGGTTGTAAAATCGCATCATTTGATAAACTCTGATGAATGATAATTATATACTGAATACTTGTTTAGTGCATGTGACAAAGATCTAGTTATAGTTATAGCACTTAGAAAAATCTTATTAATTACCGACTTCCATTTAATCATTCATTCCAGCAAATTTCTTTTGCGCAGTGGGCATACAATTAACATACAAACAGTTCTACTTCTAGCCATACTAAACACAACATACATTAAATCAGTTAAGCATGATCATGGCTTTCCTGTTGAGTGCACCAAGCCACTAACTTGGCTCTATCTGTTTACAGTCAAATATTGTCTGACCATGATCTTTTTCTACTTTCACTGTTATTTAAATATTTTCTTCTTTGAAGCCGTTTTTTTAGGGGATGGGGTGGTAAATCAATGAGTAAGTGGTTACTATGAAAAGGACGTGTATGAGAGCGATGAGACTGTCATCGAGTGCACAGTGGCAAAAACAGTGACCATGTGTGTGAAGTGGGTTTGCTCTGTTTTAATTCCAAGCATGTCTCCATCACTTGTTATTCAATATTCATTCTGTACTCGCATTTGCCACCACTAAAGAGAGGTGTGGGGTGTGGATGATGAAGAATTTTTGCTTTTTAAAAGCAGTCCTAGACATCTAGTGCTGCAAGTATATTTAAAAGAGCCAGAAAACACAGAGCATGTAGTGATGTTTGTATTTTTCTTTTCACTTTCACCGTATTTTGTATGCATATTTTATAACGACTAGCCCTGAAACTTACGCAAGGGCTGATGTCTACTACATACGGAGCAGATGGCATTTTAAACATGCCTCAACTGTGGTGAAAGAATCAACTGTCTTAAACTTAAACAGAAGTAATCTGTTCCATGTAGCCGGAGCTTAGTAAGAGAAAGATCTTTCATTGTTGGTCTTTATTTTCGCAATGGACTGTTGCAGAACATTAGTAACAGGGAAAAGAGTGCAGCTGACAAAGTACACACATGCGAGACAATTCAGTCAGTTTGTTGGATGCAGAACCAGAACTGACTACAAAGGAGAGGTTGGAAAGTTTTGGGCTGATCCTTTCAGAGACCTTTACTGGCTTTAGCCAGTACAGTGAGAGTAGAAAAGGAGTTAAAAGTTCAAACTTAGGATCTGAGGATCACCTTAGCAGCACTTTTAAAGTGTACACAAGAAAGGTTACAATGATCTAAAATTTCAGAAGATATAATAGCACAAACCGAAATCTTGCTAGCACTAGCAGTAATTGAGATTTAGAAATGAACAGAATGGCAGATCTACAAATGTTAGAGACATGCTGAACAAGAATGGGGTTATCTAGTACGATATTGGTGGTGTGTTTGATTTTATCTATTCTGTGCAAACATAAGCAGAACATCATGTAAAAAGCCCACCTTCTTATAACAACTACCAATAAGTTATGGAAACAGTGCAAGTGATCATCCCTCTCTTGGAGGTGCCATCACGTACACCCAACAACTGTCCTCAAGAACTTGTTGATATAATTATATCAACCACTTCCATACAAACCCACCAGCTTGGGTGTGGAGAGGAAATTAAGAGAGGTCACTACATCACAAGGCATAAAAGACATGAAGAATGAAATAATTGTGAGAACTTGTTGTTGTGATGATCAGAAAGGATGCTGTGGAGTTAAATTCCGGTCTTAGGCTACTTGACAGGGCTGTACTCTGCACTATCCTGGCATTTAACAGACTCGGGGATACAGATGCCTGGAATGTTGGTAGAATTTTTTTGAGAGAAACACTTTCACCTTCAGAGACTCTTAGTGGATGAAACTTCACTATGTGGTTTGCCTTTCCATCAGAGCATCATACACTCAGCTGTCAAGTCGGAGCTGCCCAGGGTTGAAGAATCCCACAAACGAATGTCTCATCATCAAAATCCAATCCATGAACTACTAGTCTGCAATGCCAACTATAGCACCAGCACGTATGGTCTTTAAGAGTTTTAAACAGAGGAGTTACACTCTCGATACAACTACAATGAAAGAAAGATTAATTTTAATCAGACTGGATTTCAGTTGTTTTTTTTTTCTTTTTAAATTTTCAGTTACTTGACTACATACTGATTGGTTGGAAATGCATATATGCAATGGACTGCTATGACAGTGGTGCAAATATCTCTTCCCCTAAACGTAAAATGGCCTGATAACTGACAAAGAGTACATACACTGCAAATCCATCCACATATGAACATGTGCACACTTGCAGAATCTAATTATGATCAATCGCTTTCATCCCAAGAAGAAAACATGCATAGAAACATGTGCAACTCAAACATACTTCACTCCTACCTTTTAGTTTTCCTTCCTCATACAAGCTTTCTTCAGGTTCTGATAAGATGTAATCCTTTTCTTGAAGAGCGTTAGATAGGTCTGGAACCAAGTGAGACTCTCTCAGGAAGCAGCTGGACTGAAACACCATGTGTTGCCTTATCCTGGGAGAAAGAAGACCTGTATGAAAGATTACTTTCAATTTCTTGGTCAGGTGTCTGCTCACGGAGAACCACTGCAACATGCGCACAAGAACTTGGTGACCCTGAACTATTTTCATCCTTTGTAGCATCATCATAAACAGCAGTCGCTGCAACTTCTGGTACCTGCAGGATGGACTGTTGCAAAACTGCATCATTTTGGTTTTGTGCTATGAGTGTGCCTTCATAAGCTGAGAGGTTGGATCTTAAGTTCTTATGATCCTTCGACTGTGTGACATCTGTAAGTACTGCTTCTCTGACACTTTGTTGAAGTGAAAACTTGCCATCACCTGCCTGATCATTCCAGTCTGAATCTGTCTTTGATGAGCACGACTCTTTTCCAGTTTTCATCTTTCATTTTCCCAGTCATACTAGTCTCGTCCTTAGCCTGGTTACTCGGAATCTGAACAATGGGGATTTGGTCCTTTAGGCTAGTAGATCTGTATTCTGGCTGAAACTGTAAAATTACTGGCTGACTAGCATTTTGCTGCACTGGCGATTTGAAACCTGGCTGATCAGAACCGTGCAACTGTCCACTTCTGCATATGAGATGTTTTTTTCTCCTTGAAATCAGAGTTAACACCCTCATCTTGAATCTCTTTAATGTTTGTGTTTTGTGGATTCCAGACAGTATGCTCCAGTTTCGTGATATCTATACTGCAACAATGTTTACTGATAAGTGTTTGTTCAGTACTCCCAGGGTCAGCCTCAGTGGTATCACCAGGCCTTGAAAGTTCACCTTTGTCAACAATCTCTTCACACTGAGACAAAGGTACAGGCTTTACTTGAGAAATATATGTTTTCAAACATACTACTGACTGTTGATGAAAATCTATTACACTCACTATCTTCAGAAATTAGTTCAGCACTGTACTGGCCTACAAGATAGTACTTTTCGTTGGCAGTTTGGAAAGCCAGTGTTTGATTCAATCTTTGATGCAGATTTGCTGTCTGTCTGGTCATGACTCAGTAGACTGTTCTTGTCACTATCACTGACTGAATTTTGTGCACTACAGACTGGTGATGATGATGATGAGCAAAAACTGAGACTTATGGTAGGAACTGTCATTGCCATACTTGAATCAGAAAGTGCATGTTGAGCTACAATGTCACCATCAGTAGCGTTCCAATCAGTGGTATCGTACAGCTGTAACTGTCTGTTAACAAAGTGATCAATATCACACAAAGGATGATGCTGAGGCTGGGAGATACCAGTATCATTAAATGAGTCTTGCGTATAGACTGGGAGGTTATCCATAAGGTTGCTGTCTGAACTGAAATTTAACAGACTTTCCACATTTTGATCCAGAACTTCTACATCACCTAATACTATAACATCTTCTGCAGAATGGTCCTGAGAGTATATTTCATTGTAAGGAGTCCCATGATCTGGTCTTATGTGGATGGGAGATGAATGTTTCTGCCATGTTTTTTCACTGGATCTTCTTGGATTACCAGGTGGTGGAAAAAACTGGTCCTCTTTTCCACAGTCGTAGGAATCCAAATAGTTCCAATGCTCAGATTCTTGACTATTCAATATTTCATTTATGGTAAGCATGTTACTTGGTGGCATTTGTGCTGTGGCTGGTAATGTGTCAGTTACTAGTGTAAGAAACTGTTTTCTGCGATCAACATGAAATTGGGCGTTGCTCCATCTTAGCCTGTCGCTTTTCCTTTGTTGTCAAACTCTGCATGTCATCAAGGAACTTGAGAAAAGATTTTTCACTTTCAGATAAAATTTCTTCCCTACTTACAATAACTGGACAAGACAGTGGAATGTAGTCAACATCTACATGTCTTTTTCCTGATGTTTTTAATCCTTCAACAGTAGATCTGGTGTCTTGGTCAGCTGTGGGGCTAATTGCAAACAAGCTGTTTTTAATCTCATTAAATTTGCCATTGCTGATTTTCTTCTGTGAAACCTGGTCATCTTCTTGTTCATCCTGGTTGGTCTGGGAGAGCTGTTTCGGAAGCAAGTTAATTTCTGACTTATCATTCTCTTCTTTTTCCTGCATTTTCTCTTCCATACTGTCATTTTGGTCACAAATGATTTTGATCACGTCGTCTAAAGTGTTCCTAACACACTGAAAGTCGTCTTTTGCCGGATCACTGTCCATCATGCGTATCACTGTTCTTGTTCACTGAAGCGAGATCAGCTGAAATGAAAATGGAAAAAAAAAAAATTGTTATGCTTTAGAAATGGTATGAATTAAGTTTAAGTAATGGTAAATACTAAACGTTTGCCTCAAATTAGCATGCCAGCTTTTTTTTTTACTGAAAGCTTAACCTGGAAAAAGGTCAGGAAAATGACAAGAAATTTACTGTACATCTTCACGATGCAAATACTTAATCTTGCATTGATTTTGTGAATCTGCAATGGGGGATTAAATTTTTTCTTTGACTACAATACTTATAGTAATAAAAACAAAAGATGTATATTTTGTATACATCATCAAAAATCTATTGCAGTGTTACAGAAATTGCATTTGGGGTCCTCCAAGTCATGCATTGGTCATGCTGCGTTGCTTTGTCATACTTCCAAACATCTTGAGGGGGGTGACCCATAAGTCTTTTGAATAAGTGATAGTATGTATGTCCTGTGTGAAGGACTCAGCAGATGCACATTTTTTTTTTTCCTCACTGCTTTTCAAAATTTTGTGGAAAAAGAAAAAATTACAATGAAAATAAACCTCTGCCCCACTGTGCAAACTGCATCAGACCTTGAAGTTGATAGTTGTTTCAATATCCTATAAATCAGCCAACCACATAGGACCTTTTTAGGGCTGTTAGGCTCATATGGGGGCTGTTAGGCTCATATGGGGGGAAAGACTGTTTCCTGAAACGGCCACATCCTGAAAAATATGACATTTGAAAAAGAAAAGAACAACATAAACACATGATATGGTAGCTTAACTATTGACATTCTCACAGAGGATAACACTAAGCTATGCTTAGAGCCGGCCCGGCCATTCTGCTTCATTTCTCCCTGAGAAAAAGTCATATGGATAAACAGACACTGCGGAATGGACAGCTTAAGTCCATTCTGGAAAGCGTTAACAGTTTTAATTTCCCTGTTGCTTGATTATAGAGAGAGAAAAAAAAAGCTGTCATGTAACTGTTATGTGAAAGAACTAAAAGAATTTCCATTAAAAAAAGATATGAGAATGGTCCACAAAGGGAGAACAACAGAAGATGACAGAAAAGAAAAACAAGAGCAGATCTTGAAGGAAGCTGCGTAAGTTAACAAAACAAGAAACAAACAAACAAACAAACAAAAAAGACACAAAACTGAGGAAAAGAAAATAAAATACACAGACATTAAAAAACAACAAAAAACAGTGTCAAACTTTGTTTACGGCATAGAGCACTATATAGTTTTTTAGCATTTTTGTTAGGTCTGTGGACATCTGCACATGTGTGTGTGTGTGTGTGTGTGTGTGCAAGAGAGAGAGAGAGAGAGAGAGAGGGGGGGGGAGACTGTACAGGAGTGTGTGCGTTTTTTTTTTCCTCTTAATAATCCTGTACTCTTAAATTTTTGTAACAAAAGTTATATGGGAACTCATTGTTTACAAACAAAAGGTCTTTTAAAAAGATATTCATTATGAATGGATCAATACGATTATGATACTGATTTGCCTCAAGGTAACGTTGGCACGACTTTGAAAAAGAGAGCTGGCTCAATCAGTGAGACCTTGAAATAAACATGCCATTTTCTGGCACACACTGACATTGGCACCATATGCTACATAACCGCACCGCTAAATTTATGCTGGCAGATCTGCACAAACGCGAGCTGGCACAATGTACTTGGCTAGGTCTAGATAACCACGCTACACTCAGGTTCCTACCGTCTAGATCTAGATCTACACGCTTTCTTAAAATACATGTTCAAACGATCCGGCTAAAGGAAGAGCTCACTGGTGATCTACGGATTGTACGCGTCACTCGCTTTTGGTTCTTATATACCACTTTTGAAACAAAACATCCCTTAACGCATGTTAAACTTATGTACTTGAGAAACAGATGTCCATACCTCTTGATTAAATGCCGCACTAGAGCAAGAGCTAAAACGGAAAAAAGGTAACAGAACTCGGAGCAGACGACAAGTGCGATGCCGGAAATGAAAGATTTAGCCCCAGGGGCTCTATGGTCCCCATTATCTCATTTTTTTTTTTTTTTTTTTTTTGATTTATTTATTTTTTTCTTTCTTTCTTTTCAACCCCCCCCCCCCCTCTCCATTCATCATATTTATTGACTATGTGTTGATCTTCAGCGTTTAAGCAAATCATTTATCGAGGGATTCGTTTGTTTAGTTATTCAATTTGAAAAGTCTATGTTAACTATATTTTAATTAAATAACTCAACGACGGTTCCAATCCGACCTGTGCATATGCTTAGACATGTTCTGGGTGTTTAGAAGAAAAGAAAAGAAGAAGAAGAAGAAGAAGAAGAAGAAAAAGAAGGTGACGAAAAAAAAAAAAAAAAAAGGCACGTCTGACCATTACAAGCAAACCAGTCTTGAGAGTCAAATAATTGATTCGAAGCCCACGCCCGGATAGCCTAATGACTGATCCAAGATACTGACTGTCTCAGTGTCTGTATGATAGGCTACATACGCCATTTTAAACCCGTTAGGCATTTTTCTTTCTGACTGAACTGTTAAAATGAGGGGGCAAACCGGTGCAATGGACGTGCCTACCTGCGACATCTGCCCCATGAAAACGGCAGTCACCTATCTGAGCGCGATCTCTAGGCTAGCACACAGAGAACTTCCATACGTATTTCCGAACACCGCCCATTCGTAGAGACGTCAGCCCAAGAACGGACACAAAAGGATTCGACAAAAATATTTTCAAACAATTAAGCCAAGGCAAAGTACGTTCGTGACAACGAACGCAAAGTCTGTATTACAGATTGTGGATTTGAAACTCACTGATTAATATGGACATTAACGATTTCTGTCGAGGTGAATTTTACTTAGGTGCACTCCAGTAGTAGTATACGATTAATGGATTCCAGCTGCTGATCAAACTACTGGACGTAGAGTTTTTGATAGAAGAATATTTAAGATATACTTTAGGACTCCGATCATAGAAGGGCAGACCTGCTTACAGGGCTGGACCACAGAGTTTTTAAGGTGGGGTGCTGGTAAATGTTTAAAGCTGGCGTCCAGGGCCGCCTAGGCCGCGGTGGGGCCTAGGGGCAAAGCCCCGGTGGGGGTACTAGGAGGGCAAAGCCCCTCGGCCGAAAATTGGGGAGGATTTTTTTTTTTTTTTTTTTTTTTTTTTTGAGCCAAGGGGTGGGGTGGTGGTGGTGGTGGGATGCAGTACCCCCTGGATCCGACCTTGGCTTAACGTTTTCAAGAATAAAGACCTCGCTGCTACAACAGCAACAGTGAGCTGAAGAAGACAGGGCGACCCTGTCGAAATATTCTCAAAGTAAGTTTTTTGATTCTGAGTCTACCTTTTTTTTCTAATGTTTTCAAGAATGCTTCAAATCGGAGGAAAAAAACGGAGATCTCAGGATCTACCTGAACCACCTCAGTAGCCTACTCTTACGACACTGAACTGATGGATTTTGATACACACACACACACACACACGCACACACACCACCCCACACCTGAGTGGGCTGCAGTTGAAGAAGTCACCGACCATGTCAAAATGGTTTTACCCTTTTCAGCGACAGCAGACACAAATATATCAACTCCTCTTCAGAAGATAACTGTGCGATTCATGATGACTGGCGTCACGCAAACGTCAAGCTCAATTTACATAAATAACAGTCATCTTTCTATCAACAGGCCTAACTATCGCCCAGTTCGCTTCACTTGCATAGTGAGGAATCTATGGGGAAACTGGTGGGAGAGGAGCTGATCTGTCATCTGGAGAGGACTAGCTTTATTTTTGACAATCCGCACGTTTCGCACGTGGGCGATCAAGCACTGCTCAACGTCCTTGACATGTGGACGAAGATTCTAAACGACGACGGCTCTACGCGGAGAAGCTTTCGGCAGTGTCCCTCATCGTCGGATTCGTCTTCAAAACCAAAGCACATTGGCATGGCGTGAAAAGTCATGTGCTGAAATGGATGCTAAACATCGTGAGAAACAGGCGGAAGAGGGCAGTGATTGGTTATGCACAGTCGAACCTAGCCGGCATGACTGCTTGGTGGGTGCCCACAGAGGAGCGTTTTGCGCCCAGCTTGTCTCCCAAATTTGTCATAGTGAACATTAACGATCTTCCAAACTGTGTCCACAACAACGCCTGCCTCTTTGCAGATAACGCAAAATTCATCTCCAGAAGCGATGCTGTAGAGGCCTGGGCACACTTCCAGAAAACCTGAATAGGCAACAAGACTAGTAAGAACAATGGTGTCTCCGCTTCCACCAAGAAAAATACCATGCTCCAAAAATGGAAAGGATCAACTTAGTCCGATCAGGAGTATCTGATAAGAGGGAAGAGTAAGGCTGGTGAGTCTTTGTACAGTTAACCTGTAGGAGGTACAGTTGAGAAAGGCTGTCCACTTTGATGGTAGACTCTTTCAAAAGCCATGTGTCACAAGCAACATCCGAAGCCAACAGAATTATCTGAGTCCGTGATAATATTAGCGCATCTTCAACCACTTGATAAAAGAAATCTTTATCTGACTTGTGAGATCAGTCGTTGATTACAGGCACCCGGCTTTGCAGCCATACTACCTAATCTTCCGTGCTGAGGAGGAGAATGTTCAGCGCAGGGTGACGAAACTTCTACAAACTTCTCTCAACCCTATTTAATTCGGAATGCCTGGCCTTTCTCCACCTCCCAGTCGCTAGTATCGACGTGCCCGATGTGATAAGCCAGACCAATGCAAATATGTGCACAGCATTAATCCTCACGGTTCCAATTGTTTGGCAACAGGGGCATTAGGGGTAACACTGCAAAACTTTTCAAGCCAAAGTACACCGCAACTGAAGTTTGAAGCAATTACTCTACGGAACGAGTCACTAAATCCTGGAATAGCATCGCAAATCACGTGGTTACTGTACAAACTGTGAACTCCTTCAACTCAAGACTTGATCCTCAGTGGAGAATACATACCAACAAATTACAGTCCAGCGTGGTTACTAATGGATGGACAGAAGGACGGCATCCAGTGGACCCTCTGGACTCAATTAGACGATTTAGACTTCGCCGACGACTTCGCTCTGCTCTCCCACAATCGGCAACAGATGCAAAACAAGACCACAAGCCTGGCCTCCCACTCCTCCCAAGTCGGCCTTCACATCCATCCTGACAAGACCAAGATACTGAAGATCAACGCCTCCAGCACAGAGACAGTGAAGATGGGGGACAACAACTTGGAGGAGGTCAAGTCCTTCACGTACCTTGGGAGCGTGATCAACCAGCAGGGAGGAACAGATGCAGACGTGAAGACCCGCATCAGAAAGGCAAGAGCATCTTACAAAGCCCTGAAGAACATCTGGCGATCTCACCTCATTTCATCTTGCACCAAAATCCGCCTGTTCAACTCCAACGTCAAATCAGTACTGTTGTATGGGGCAGAGACGTGGCGAAAAACAAAGACCACTATCAAGAAAGTGCAAACGTTCATAAATTCCTGCCTACGCGGAATACTGAAGATCCACTGGCCAGTTACCATCAGCAACACAGATCTCTGGGAAAGAACCAACCAAGTGCCAGCAGAAGAAGAGATCAGAGAAGAAGATGGCGATGGATTGGACACACCCTGAGGAAACCACCGACCAACATCACTCGCCAGGCCCTGACCTGGAACCTCAGGGGAAGAGAAAGAGAGGCCGGCCCAAGAACTCCTGGAGAAGGGACCTGGAGGCAGACGCCAGGCAGACCGCTGCTCCTGGGGGGAGCTGGAGCGGATCGCCCGGGACCGTGGACAATGGCGGGCGGTTGTGGATGGCCTATGCCCCTCCAGGGGTTCAAGGCCTAAGTAAGTAAGTTCTCTCAAGTGTAAGCAATAATGTCATACAATACGTAGAAAGAAACTGTAGGAGACAACGTGACATCAGAGGGTCTTCAAGAAGAGAAAGAAGGAAGGTTGGGGGGGGGGGGGGGCACTCACATACACATAAAGTTGATGGGGAGGATGAGAGAGGGGAGAGAGAGAGGAACCACCCGACCACTATCCAGCTTTGTGTGAAGTAGCCTACAAGGGTTGCAGCTGACTGCCAAACAGCTATTTCCCAATCACGAACTGGCGACGAAGCAGACAAGGGGGCCTATTCAGGTGTCTACCGCGCCAGAAGGTACCATGGGTTGATTAATAAAAAAAAAAAAAAAAAAAAAAAAACACACACACACAAACAAACAAAAAACAAACACTTTTACATTTTTACGATCGTAACTCCTACTACTTTTAAAGTCAGGTGACTCATCTACATGAAGAAAGCACACAGACAACTGTCCGACACAACAGCTTTCTACGCACCAATCACTGCTTCACCCTCCAAAAAACCGCATAAAGCTCATCTAAAAATAGTCCGTTTTCATACCACATCCTTTTTCGTCAAACTTGAGAGAAAAGCGATTGTTCGTTCTTCGTTTTCGTTGTCTTGAATGTTATTAGTCTTGCCTGAAGAAGGCCAGCGAGGTCTACACACGTCGTGTTCTGTCTTGTAATTTGTCTAAGTTTGGGGGAAAGAATAGTTTTCGTTTAGGCCTAAGTGTAATTGCTACTGTTATCATCATCACCGTCAATACATTTTCTGAAAAATATCTTTCCTTTCCGTCTCCTTTTCCCATTTTTTTCCACAATTTCATTCTAACACTTAAAAAAAAAAAAAAAAAAAAAACCCCTCAGTCTCTGTGTTGTGTGTGTGTGTGTGTGTGTGTGTATGTGCTTCGCTTGTTTGCCCTCCCTTAAGAAGACTTACAGGTAAAATGTGTTGCGGGTATTGTTTTGTTTTCTTCTCCTTCCTCTCTCTCTCTCTTTTTTTTAAAATTTCCTCTGTGTGTGTGTGTGTGTGTGTGTGTAGTTGCTGTTGTTATTGTTGTCGGTGACCGCCCCATAACGGAACATGGCCTTTTCTGCACGGAAACCAGAATAAGCCTACCAGAGTTAACTCCCCTTTCCTTCACTTTCACTCTATTTCGTGCAGGCACTACGAGACGCACATGGTGGTCCGCCAGGCTGACAAGGTCGCAATGCAGGTTTGTAAACGAATACTCGAACCGAGATCATACTGACTATGGTGAAGAAGATATCTGTTTTCGTCGTGTGTAGCATCTGAAGATATAGTTTTAAAATTTCAACATTAGATTATGATGCAATTGGACATGTGTATTGACTTCGGTTTGCGCCTGTGACCTGCAACACGTGCTCTTACAATTCGTAATATAATGCAATAATTGCTGAATTGCAAATGTATGAAACTACACCCTATATGGTGAAATAAATTATATGAGTAGTTTCATTTTATTCCAAAAGTATTCTTGAAACGATTTCATTCGTTTTACTCGTTTTCATGGCAAATTTTAGTTGGAATCGTCATCATCTTGGAACAGCAGCCAACTGTGGGATATTTACTTTGTAGTACGTATTAAAACCGACTTAAAAATTGGACCCAAAATGGCTTAAACATTGAATCCATGTTGTGAGATTCATTCGTGGTCACTGACAAAACCACATGTGGTCTGTGAATGGCATTTTGATGAAAAATTAAGGCAACAACTAAACAGTAACATACTAACAATGCAAAAAGGCAGAGAAACCTACCATGGCCAGTTTGACATACCGATGGCCAGTTTACATACCACAAAGTAAAAAGGCAGGGAAACCTACGAATGAAGCTGTTTAGCCTTGTCTTCCCATCAAATATTGATGGCAGTTCAAAACTGCAGTTTTTGCCTGTCATTACTTTGATGGAACACTCCCACAGTATCTTTCTGCTTCCCTGTCCACCTATCAAACTTCTTGGTCTCTTCGTTTATCTTCTCAAAACTTTTTAAAAAAATTCCAAGGCGCTCGTTAAAGACAGTCGGTAAGAGAGTATTTAGCTTTAGTGTGCCCACTCTTTGGAATCTCTTCCTGACAGCTTACGTGGCCTGCCCACGTTTTCTAAATTCAAGTCAGAGTTACAAACATACTTCTTTAGGAAAGCCTTCTAAATGCTGTCTGTTATTCTGACCTAACTTTTTATGTACTGCATGCAAAAAAACTGTATTGTTTACACTTGAACTGATGATATTGATAAGAACGCCTGTGCTGGTACGTGTGTGTGTGTGTGTGTGTGTGTGTGTGTGTGTGTGTGTGTGTGTGTATGGGAACACATGTCAGTGCAAGTGTTCGAGTGTGTATTGAGCACACTGAGTTGATCCCAAGAATTGCGCCATGGATATAAAAATCATTTTATTATTATTATTATTAGTCATCCAGGACACCATTTTTGAAAATCATTGTATATTACATTTCACTGTGTGTGAAATGAAATTCAGTCTGTCTAATGTATCTGTATAGATAAATGTCAAGACTGTGATTAACTGAGTAAAATCTGTTGTTGGCAAATAGGCAGACTGTGTATCTCATGACAAGGCCAAAAACACTGCTCCCATCGACTTTGGAATGGATTCGTAGAACATCTCTCTGTGTAGGTTATACTTGATGAGGTGTCATAACTCGGTATAACTGGGTAATTTTGGAAAGTAAGTCAGAGACCAAACTTATTTCTTAGACTTTTATTTCTATACGGTTCCTTTTTCAGTGATGGATTGTACATAGTTGAATAACTTCTCGCATACATTTCCAACAACAACAACAACAAAAGTCAGTCAGTTGTGACAATGCAGCTGTCTGTCACTTACTGGCTTTTGTTTGTGTTCAAGAGGTGCCACAAGCATCATTTCTTCCTTGTTATGAAAACTGAGAATCCTGTTGATGAATGTGTTTGAATTAATATATTCACAAACTAGTTCTGCTGTTGATGTGATTAAAATCAAACCTTCCACTTTGTATTTCACCTTCTTTTCATTAGTTTATAATGCCATTCTATATCATATGGTCATACTGTCCACCTCACAAAATTTTCCGGCCAGTTATATTGGAAATGTTGCTCTTTTGGAAAGCATGTGTTCTGTCATCACATTTCTCTTTGAATGAAGTCAGTAAAATGCACTGCTGACATGATCATGACAGGAAAGAAACACACACTAGCATGTTCATGTGAAGATGACTAAGCAACATTAATATGAACAGTGCATATCATTTGGTGATAGGACAGAGCATCTTTAATGCACTCTTTTACATGTTCCTTTATTATGTTAATGTTACAGAATAAAAACTGTCTTTACTTATTAATGAAAAATTGAAATCCCAGTTAACTCAACATTGTGTATGAAGCCTCTATAGAATAAAACCATTCTAAAAAAATGAAATGCCAGTTGTCAGCTTTGTGCTGAAGCCACAGCTAATAACTGTAATTATGTACAGACTGACACAAGATGGATAAATGAATTGACAAGGAATGACCGAGCACAGTGGAAAGAGTGGAACATTTTAAAATGATATACATGTTTATAATTTTTGTTGTAATATGTGAATTCTGATGATGGCACCTTCTATGAGGACAAATAAAATATTGTGTATTTTCCTTCTATTCTATGAGGACAAATAAAACATTGTGCATCGTGTAATCTAGCATGTTAAGTTTCTGTTTGATGATGAAAATTTCCGACCAGTCATGGAGTGATGTATATAATTTTGCTAACAAGTTCTCCTATCAGCAATCACACCTTCCCTTTGCACAGAACTTGGCCAGTTTGACAACTGTTTGCATGCAAGTTTAAAAAGAGAGAGAGAGCGAGAGAAAAAAAAAAAAAGCTTTCACGTTTTCAGCAATTTTTTGTGAGAAACATTGCTCTTTGTCCTCTGAGCTGAACTTCAACTTTCTCCAGTTTTAAGTGCTTGCTTTATTCTTGTCATACATGTAGCCAAATCACCGACACTGTGACAGTCCTAATGTCAGTTTTCAAATTAAGAGAACTTACAGATGTAACTGAATGAAAACCGAGTTAGCCAGGGCCTGAATGTCGACCCAGTTATCTGGGAGAACAAAACCATCTTGCAGACAAGTGGAAACCTCTCCACCTGTTCATCGGACAACCAATTTTTTCATGGTTTTAGAGAAAGGATAACCGAGTTGTCAGCTTCAGTGCAAACCGAATGCTCTTCCATTCTTCCTCTTTCACTTTTTCCACTTCTCCCATTATTGCCTGTCGTCAGGTGAACATCACTGTGCTGAGGATGCCATCATTGAATTGTCTGCCACACCACCATGGTCACACACCCGACTAGAACACTCTGGCTGTGAATAGATACAACTGTGAATTCCAGTCCATAAACTCATCAATGTGAAAGGAAAAGGCAGGGTGACATCAACAACAAACAGGGAAGGGGGGTGGGGTGGGATGGGGGGTAGTAGGGGGGACTTTAGCCCTCATGGTGAAACAGTGATACATTGTGTACAACCTAGTTTGGTTTATAATCAAATGATGATGACAGATCAAAACACTTTTTTGTATTAAACATGACATGAAATACCAAGTTTGTTGAGCCCACCTGCTGCATAATAGTTCTCTTTCAGAGTTTCTCACACACGCATACAGATTAGACTTTAAAGGCCACTCATCATGTAGTGGTAACCAGAAAGCTAACCAGCCATAAAGCAGCCTCAACCAACTAGTCTGTAACTCGGTCACCATTACTAAATACTACGGAGTTGAAACTAGTCTTGCCAATGAAAACATTGATGGACATTATCATCCTTATAAATATCATGCACGATCATATGAAATGCTGAAGCCTGTGATAACCGACGAATTTTATGACTTTTCAATAATTTTTTATTTTTTTTGAAAACATCCATGGATTCCAAACAAAGTAAAAATGTTAAAGTGTCCACTCAGTAATAATTATTTCCTAAACTTGGGGGGGGGGGGGGGGGGGGGGCTTGCTGCTGAAAAAAATATTTTCCATATTTTCAGGGGGTCACAAAAATATTTAGGAGGTCACCATTTGTAACTGCTTGAAACACACACACACACGAAAGCGTGCTCTCACTGGCTTACACACATAAATGCACACAAAGAGACAGAAATTGGGAAGCAAAGATTCAGATTCGTGTTCCACGGACCAGTGTTAGTAAATTAATACATACGACTACCTCCACTATCATTGTATCCGGATTTTAACCGAGTTGTGGGATATATCCTCTTCAAATATCATCACGGCATTTTCACTTCGCGAGCCATTTTCTTCAGTGTTGAAATATTTATTGCTTGACCATAGGCAAGTGATGAACATTCGTGGAACCTTCGACGAAACCATGTAGACTGGCCACTCGTACACTGTAACAGATTGGTACGCCATGTTTAACATCCGAACCGGTCATGATGGATGCGTAGGGGCCTCCTTCTCCTTCTAGAACATAGAACGACCACAGTCAACTTTCTGATTCTTATGGCCAAGATCATTCGACTTCTTTCAGTGATTTTGAGACTGATGGGCTACTTAATGCCCTATGGAGGCATCAAAAACCTGAATTTCATTCGGTTTTCTGTACTGCTCGCGCTTAACTGGATCACGTGATCTTCTCATCCAATCATAGACTGGGTAGCTTCGTCAATTTTTAACGTTGGTTTTCAGCAGAGAAGAGTTCTCAAACAGAAGTTGTTCATCGATTCAGAACGTTCTAAAACGCCGAGAAAAGTTACACTTTTAACAACGTCGATCGCGGCGGATAGGAAGAAAGCACTTTTGCATGACGCGCTGCTCGGACTTGTAACGTTTACAGAGAAAATCAGTGCTTCACAGTAAATCTGGTTGTTTTTGTGACGCACTTGCCTGAATTCCAGTGCGACAGATGAGAATCAGTTTCAGTTTCAAGGAGACGACGCCGCGTACGGCCTAGCCGGGGTAATCTTCAACTTTAGAATACTAAACTCAGGGGGGCTGTTTAGACGAAAAAACAAAAGGTGTCTTAGGCTCACCTCGATGCGTTAAGTTGAATGGAACCCTCAGCTAAGCTGTACGACCACTACTTTCCCATGAAACTGCGACAAATACACAGTAAGCTCAGCCGATCACAGCCAGAGCAACCACCTGCAAGCCATTTTGACTGCTGATCACGCGGGTGGGTCGCGTCATCAATCTCTGTGTTTTAGACGAAAAACAAAGGGTGTCTTAGGCTCACCTCGATGCGCTGAGTTGAATGAAAACCCTCAGCTAAGCTGTACGACCACTACTTTCCCATGAAACTGCGACATATACACAGTAAGCTCAGCCGATCACAGCCAGAGCAACCACCTGCAAGCCATTTTGAACCTGAGTTTAGTATTCTAACGCCTAGCCCATACACGCTACACCACAACCCCGAAGTTTAGAGAACGAACACACACTGCGCATGCTTTTAAGCTGATGGATAAATTAATTGATAACTAAGATGAGATACACACTCATATAGTATACACATGCACGCACGCGCGCGCGCGCACACACACACACACACACACATCCACACTCAAGGTCTGACCAGTGCATTGGACTGATGCATTGGCCTGACATCTGCAAAGCCATAGCCACGAGTCCAGATGGGATTTTTATGCATCAGATAAGATAAAATTCTTTATTTACAAGGATAATATAAATATAGCAGTGACATGCTTTTTTACGTCCAGTTCGCGACCTGAGTAGGGACTATAACATGCAGTGAAATAAAGTAATGTATTAAATGAAACAAAAAAAACAAAAACTGTCATGTAATCATAATGGAACATCGAATGAAAGAAATGAGAAATGAAAGAGAAAGCAATGAAGGGGAAGAAGAAGAGTGCGATGGGGGTGGGGGAGCATCTGGAAATGTACTATAATGGACAATTAGCATGCATAAAAACAGACAATAAAATGAATATGACAAAGTACACACACGGAATTTGGAACACTCAGAGAGACAGAGAGAGAGAGAGTTAAAGGGAAGGAAGGGCGCTGGAGACAAAAAAAGGGGAAGAACCAGCCGCCATGGGGAAGTGGTTAGCATTGCAGACTCCCGGCTGGGAGGTTGTGGGTTCGAATCCCATCAGAGTCATGTGCATTTTTCTGACCGGCTCCTACCCAGAGTTGAGTTTGCTGCGGACTCAATTAGGAAGACTGGGACCACACAGTCAAGTTTCATCCACTTAATGGATGCGTTTCTGAGAGTGTTGCTCAAATTTCCAGACCAACACTGCAGGTGCTTGTATCTCTTGGGCCTAGTTGACGCCGGGATATATTATGAAAGGAAGCGTAGAGTACAGCCCTGTCATGTAGTCTCAGACGGAAATAGAAATCTCTAGCATCATCGTAATCATCCTCATTCTCATCGATCAGCATTAAAGAAAAGTCTCAAATTCTGTGGCCCTGCTCTCATGGTGACCTCAATTTCGATGTCCTCTCCACATCTGTGGCTTTGGTTTAGTTCTGTCGGGGTCATCGGTATCGGCGAGTCTATGGGGGCTGTCGCTGGACGGCATGGTGGCACCCTCCACAGGGAGAGCTCACTCACACCGGCAATGCGACTAAGCAATTATTGTCGTCAGTAGGGGGCTTAGTAGGTGGTGTCCTGCGTATGTTAGATCAGAACAGGCGCTACTGAACACCACTGAAGTGACTCTTCAGCAGTGCAGTGTCTCCTCCGGTGGGTTGCCTCTTGATGACTTGACACTGACTGCTCCCTGTGGATTGCCAGTACCGGGGCTGTGGCTGTGGACAGGGTGTCAGAATGAGCGGCGTGGGTGCACTGCCTCTGAGGTGGTGCAGAGGTTGGGACAGCAAAAAAAAAAAAAAAAAAAAAGGGAAGAAGTAGCAAAACGCAATGAGTAATCACTTTAGATGAGAAATGGGAAGAAGTGACATGGCACAAAATGTAATCATTTTTCATACAGCATGAAAATACGGGGAAAACAAAAAAAAAAAAAATTGAGACACACATTTGTGCAAAAGAATTATTACTGCACACTCTTACATTTCTCACCCACCCTTACCACCCTTTCCTATCTTCACCACCTTTCTTAATTAATCCTGAAGAATCAGCAACATTTTTACCAGAGAATTAAAAAGGAAGACAACTAGCCTCATCTTCCCTTCATTCAAATCATATTGGTATTGTGACTTAGTATTATATTAACCTATTTGCATCTCATGATATGCATTATGAAATGAGGGGAAACGATAAATGTTAATCATCGCCAAATGTCAGGGTGTGTGTGAAAATAAAGGATGTTCCTATTTTTGCAGGACTCTGGATGTTTGCAGATAGAAAGCCCAATCAGTCCAGAGCTTTCAAGTGTCAGTCACCTGGGCGGATGGCAAGAATGACGCCTCTTCTGTCTGTTTCTCAGTCTGAGTGAGTTACAAGATTGTATTCTGCTGCTGACTTTGACATAATATGAAATAACCCTCAGTTTCAGCTTTTTTTTTTTTTTTTTTCTTTTTTTCTTTTCTAGTAGAGTTGATGGGAAATGTACAGTATGGTTTTCTTCAGTTCCTATAAAAACTAAGAACTGCATTGTCTCTGTGCTTCAGTTTGGAGATTTAATGCACGCTGTTGCTGTTTTCTGCAAGTACTGCGGAATGTTTAGGCAAATTTTTGGCTATCAAATTATATTTTATAAACTGTTTTCATAACTGGTATGGCTTGTCATTGATCAACATTTCTGCTTTTAACTTTCCCCACAGTGAAGTGTTTCGACCTTGTCCTTATTCGACTGTCATAAGGTAAACCAAACTGTTGTTAGTAACTGGACTATATGCACTGATATGTAGATCAACTTTTGTGTCTTGTTTGCTGCAGGGATGGATTTTCCAGAGCTGCTGCATGTTCCATTTTACAGACTTGACAGCGATGGCAAAATCTTCAGTTTTCTTCAGCGAGATTATTAAGAAGACTCCCCCCAAAGTCAGAGTGTGGCTGCCCACGTGGCAGGGTATCAAAACCTGTCACACATTTTTATGTTTTCATCTCAAGGTGATGCATTTATACCATAGTGTTCAAGTACTTCAGCTGTTTGGATGATCCCTGGAGTCTTTTAGCCAACAACAACAACAACTAAGAAGACAATTGATGTCATTCTTAGATTTGATGGCTATAGAGGGTGAGTCCAGTTTGGGTAGTTTTTTTTTTTTCTTTCATTACTCTGTGTGTGTGTGTGTGTGTGTGTGTGTGTGTGTGTGTGTGTGTGTGTGTGCGTGCATGTGCGTAAGTATGTGTGGGTGTGTGTATGTGTGTGTGTGAGCATACATCAAAGCACCAGTGTGTACAAGCATCTCATCTCTTAGAAATCGGTTTTGGATTTGTGTTCTGTGGCTGACAATAGAGACATTTATGATCAGAAACTTTTACCATGTTCTAGATCAACAATACAAGATAACCAGATCAAAATGAAACTTTGATTTTTTGTTCATAATGTCAACTTTTTCACCCTTTCATCGACTCTTTCCGTCTCTACGTGCCCATCTCTATCTCTTTGTGTTTCTATATTTAGTTTGATGAGATTGTACAACTTTTTGACAGAAAGTTGGAATTACACACACACACACACACACACACACACACACACACACACACACACACACATACGCACACACACATGCAGTCACAATTAGTGAATTACACATATTCTTACACTCACACACACTCACCTACATCACATATGCATACAAGCATAAGACACTGGGTTAATTCCAACAGGATTCCCCATGTGCTGACCTTTTTGTCCTCCTTTGCCTCTTCTTTCTGTCAAAATGCAGATGGAAAAAAGAAACAAAAATTGGAATTGAAGAAAAAAATCTGAATATTTTGTAAAGTCCATATTCATGTTTGAATCGTATGTAGTATGTTGACCATTGTCTAACAGTTTTTCAAGGTTGATATTGTCATTGTATTTACGCTGTATGCTTTCTGTAACAGGGGAAGCGAAAGGCCACAAACTCAGGGAAACTTCAAAGGAGACTGGATGATGTCATGACAGATGTGCAGCATCTTTTTTGTGTCCGTGACCAGACTCTACCAACTGAAATGTGCCTGGCTCCGATCAGTAAGGCAAAAACAGCATATTGACATGAAGTGTGGTGTGAAAATGTATTTAGTGCTCTTAAATCTGTCTTTCAATGCTTCATACGGTTGGGAACTGTGGCGAAAAGGATATGACTGCAAAATTTTCACAAATAATGAATTTCAAGTCAACTTCCATTGAAAACGTGTGGGCTTTCAGCTTTTGTGTTCTTGTATTGTAATGTATGTGTTACGTGAAGGAGAGTAACATCTTTTTATATGTGACTTCAAGACTGATGTCTGTGGTCTTTGTATTTATAAGGTATAAAATGAAGATGCATGTATTTTGTTTCATTTTTTTTTCCTCCTCTGCAAAACACATACATGATGAAAGAGTGCGTCAGTTCTGTACACTTTTGGACTGATAGCATTTTGCATGATTGTGTAGAAATCTGAACTTCTATTACAGTTAAAAGAGTTTCAGGGACACTGAAGCTTTAAAAGAGGAAGTAACAGAAACATGAATATTCCTACAGAGTATTTAAACCATTCATATACCACTGTATATATTGCAGTACATTGTATGTGTTTTCAAATTCATCTTCACTGTGATTAAAATAAAACTGTTTCTGTAACAGAAAAGTGAAGAATCGACGAAAGCGAAAGCTCTTTGAAACGACTTGATGCTGGAATGTTATGAAGCAGCAAGAGGCATGATGGTGGAATTTTGGTCAACTACACAGCGATGAAGAGTTTCCAGTCATCCCAGCCGACATTGCTTGCTCAACGTCCATTGTTCCCGGTACGTGCAAGACCATGGGGTAGTGCAGACATTTCTCGGTAAGTGATTATTGTTTGCTCAGATTCATATCTTTGTAAGTTTGTCTGTCAGTACTTGGGTATGTGAAGGAGATGACGAGGGAGCGGGACAGCAGGAAAAGACAAACTGCACTGCCTGTA
Organism: Conus betulinus; assembly: GCA_016801955.1. Classification (NCBI taxonomy): domain Eukaryota; kingdom Metazoa; phylum Mollusca; class Gastropoda; order Neogastropoda; family Conidae; genus Conus; species Conus betulinus. The sequence continues at coordinate 205,891 of JADBJO010005547.1, forward strand.
CGCACTATACAGAGCCTCCAGCTACAGCTGGTTGTCCATAATTTCACAGTCTGTGGAACTTACTACACATGTATCAAATTTGATCATGGAAATAGAATTACATTTCCCAGTATGGTTTTCAAACACAACGTGTCGGAACATCCCTTGAAATAGCCCACAGTGTCAGGTTTTGGATAACTGTGTCGCTGATCCTGAAGGAAGTACAACTGGTCAAACTGATGTTAACTGTTAATTTTCTAAGCGGACATTCAAGCAGTAACAGAACTTTCCAGACATTTTACGCAAGCCAGAAATATTTTGAAAACAAAAATGCAGCATTAAAGCAGAGAAAAATTTTTTAAAAGAACATGTTAAACCAGCAGTTTCAAACTGATGTTCTCATGCATCAGGGTTAAGATGATAAACAAGTTCTTTGCACAGTGTGAAGTTTGCCAGAACAGTATTATGGTTCTTCTTAAATTGTTAAGAAAACTTGTTGAATTGGCAGTAGCTGCCACTGATATTGCACAGTGGGTGGGTGGTGGTAGGGGTGGGGGGGCGTGGAGGTGTGTGGCAGCTCTGATTGTATTTGGTTCACACAGAAACACATGTATATGAGTACATACATATTAACCCATTCACACAAGCATATAGAGAAAAACAATAAGGATAATGTTTAAGAAGTGTTTGACTAAGAAAAAGACAAACTTGTGGCCATTGCAGAAAAAAAAACGAAGATGAACAAATGCTAACATTCATTTGTTTTGATTTGATTATGATACTCTAGACATTGCTGCTTTGTAGCCAATGAAGGAAGAACAAATGCTAACATTCATTTGTTCTGATTTGATTATGATACTCTAGACATTGCTGCTTTGTGGCCATTGAAGGAAAAAGAAAATAAACAGAAGCTAACATTCATTTGTTTTGACGCAATTGTACTATAGACATTCCTGCTTTAGATAAATATGCTTAATAATTTATGATATTGAATCATCTGTTGTGTGTACTGAAAAATGATATAGGAAATACTAGGTTTGTTTTTTGCACTTGAAGTGATTGACTCTGCTTTTATATTGGTTGCATTTTAAAACGAGTGTACAGGCATACATCTAAGTCTAAAAAAAAATGATTTGACAGTAAATGCATGTGCTTTGTTTTCAGGGGGCTATCTTCACTGATGGATCCAGCAGCAGCAGTCAGGAGCACACAGAGCATTCCACAACCAGCGTGAGCTCAAGATTCTGTTTTGTGGCTCACATTGTGAGCAGGGAACAGCACCATCTTTTTCTTTACGCGGACGCTGTGAAAGCTGTTTTCAACATTTCTTTTTTTTCTTCTCATCTGTGATTCAGGTGAGAAAAAACACTTTTGAAATGAGCACTGCTACAAGGATGTGTATACTTCTTCTTCTTCTTCTGCATACACAGGCTGATATTCCTGTGGACACCCCCTGTATAGGGAGTGGAGTTTTGTGTGTATGACCGTTTTTTTTTTTTATCCCACCATTAAGGTAGCCATACTCCAACTTCGGGGAAGATGTGTATACAATTTACCTTCTCCAAGTGCTTAGGCATGAGTATTTCTGCAGGTGTGTTGTGGAGGCATGATATTTGGATCAAATAACAAAAGAACAATAACGAGGGCAAAAATTGTACATTGGGGTAGCTCAGATTTTTACCTTCTCTGCTTTGTGTGTGTGTGTGTGTGTGTTGTGTGTGTGATTTATTTAACATCTTTCCACTAATCGTGATATTGATCTTGTGTGTGTGTGTGGGTGTGGGGTGTGGGTGTGTTTTATATTGTACAATTTGTGCATAATTCTAAAGAAGAAAGAACATGTAAGCTTTGAACAGAGAGGAGAGCGTTGAAGCCAGCATGCTCCCACAGAAAAGCGATGCACACGGTCCATCACATCCTAGAGGTAATTTTTTTTTTGTTTGTTTTTTTTTTTTTGCAACTTTTGTTTAAATATAAGCCTGTAAATGGATTTTTATTCTAAACTTTGTCTCCAATTAATTTTAATTTTTCTTTTTTTTTTTTTTTTTCCATTTTGTGTGTGTGTGTATGGGTGTGTGTGTGGTCTGACAGAAGCTTGAATCGCATGGCCCAACACTTAACTCTTTCAGCCCTGGCACAGTGACTGGCCGTGTAACCCTCCCACTTTGCATGCTGTAACGCTTCAGATGGGAAACTGGGTTGCCTTGCTCAAACTCACAGAACTCTGCATACAAAATTCCAGAATTTCTGGCAATGAAGATGTGTGTGGGTGTGTGTGTTTTTTTTTGTTTGTTTGTTATTATTGTGTATTAGAATCCCTTGCCTGTGTCTTCAGTTGTCGAAAAGACACTGACCTTTCATCTAACTGGCTAAACAAAATTATTTGAATTGTCTAAAAAGAGGAGACGTTTCATCTAACTCCATTAAAATGTTTTGTTTTATTATCTGAAAAGAGCTTACCTTGCATGTTTGGTTTTGTAACATCGCCCCAAAAGAGCTTACTTTTTACCTAATACTTTTGTGGTTTTGTCATATTGTCTTAAAAGAATTGACTTTTCACCTCACATGACTTGTGTTTTGTTGCATTATCGAAAAGGAGATGACCTTTCACCTAACACCATTTGTGTTTTGTCGTATTGTCTTAGAAGAACTGACTTTTCACCTCACATGACTTGTGTGTTTTGTTGCATTATCGAAAAGGAGATGACCTTTCACCTAACACCATTTGTGTTTTGTCGTATTGTCTTAGAAGAACTGACTTTTCACCTCACATGACTTGTGTTTCGTTGCATTATCGAAAAGGAGACAAACTTTCACCTAACACCGCTTGTATTTTGTCATAGTGTCTTAAAAGAACTGACTGTCCAGCTAGTATCACTCGTCTTTTATCAAATGATCTGGAAAGAGCGTACCTGTCACTTGACCACTTGTACTGTGTTTTATAATATTATCTGAAAAGAACTGACCTTCAACTGACACTAGTGACAGTGGTTTCCCTTGATTATCTCTGAAAGGCAGTAACATGTCACTGTGGGAGGAAAAGTGGCATCCCTTATTTGTAATTACTGTTCATGTTTCCAAACCCTACATAAGATTTTTTTTTTTCATTCCCCCCCCCCCCCCCCCCCCCCGCAAGTTTAAAAAAGTTTTGTATAGAAAATTTTTTTTATATGTTAGCATATGCAAATGTGAGGGTTTTTTTTATGTGTGTCTGTTTTCAGCATGAATGTGAATGTTTTATTTTATTTTTTTTCTCACTTCAGATCTTTTTTACATGGGTGATTTTCACTATTGTTAGAATGACTATTATCACGGTTTTTAAACGCTTTATAAATAAACAAAATATGGAAAAAAAAAGTTTTTCTTGCGTGGTTTATTTGTAAGCAAGGATTATAAGAAGAAGAAAAAAATAGGACATCACCACTAACCAACAAAAACAAAAGAAAATGTCTCAAAAAAAAAAAAAGAAAAAAAAAAAAAAGAAGAAAAAAACCACTAACAGTAACAGTAAACAGAAGGAACCCAGATGAAAAATATAGAAAATGTTTTGTCTTAACCAGCCGCTGTGGCGAAGTGGTTAGCGTCACGGACTCCCGGCTGGGAGGTCGTGGGTTCGAATCCCATCAGAAGTCATGTGGTTTTTTTTCTGCCCCGACCGGCTCCTACCCAGAGTTGAGTTTTGCTGCGGGCTCAGTTGGGAAGACTGGGACCACACAGTCGAGTTTCATCCACTTATGGATGCGTTTCTGAGAGAGTGTTGCTCAAATTTCCTGACCAACACTGCAGGTGCCTGTATCTCTCGGGCCTGGTTGACGCCGGGATATATTATGAAAGGAAGCGTATAGAGAGTACAGCCCTGTCATGTAGTCTCAGACCGAAATGGAAATCCGTAGCATCATCTTAATCATCCTCATTCTCATCGATCAGCATAAAAAAAAAAAAAAAATTCTCAAATTCTGTGGCCCTTCATGTCCTACTCTCACGGTGACCTCAATTCGATGTCCTCTCCACGTCTGTGGCCTTGGTTTGGTTCCATCCGGGTCACCGGTATCGGCGAGTCCATGGGGGCTGTCGTTGGACGGATGTGGTGGTGCCCTCCGGGGGGGGAGAGCTCACTCACGCCGGCTCCGCGACTAAGCAATTATTGTCATCAGTAGGGGGCTTAGTAGGTGGTGTCCTGCGTATGTTAGATCAGAACAGGCGCCACTAAACACCACTGAAGTGACTCGGCAGCAGTGCGTGTCTCCTCCGGTGGGTTGTCTCTTGACGGCTTGACATTAACTGCTCCCTGTGGATTGCCGGTGCCGGGGCTGTGGCGGGGCCGATCGGGGCTGTGGCTGTGGACGGGGTGTCGGAATGAGCGGCATGAGGTGGCGCAGAGGTTGGGACAGCCAAAAAAAAAAAAAAAAAAAAAAAAATTGTCTTCCTTGCTGTTATGGAATCTGTCTATCCACCTACCTATCTCTCTATTAGTCTACCTATATAAAGAAACAGACAAAAAACAAAACAAAAACAAAAAAAAAGAAAGAAAAATAGGTGCAGGTATAACTCACCTGGCCTGATATCTGTGATGTGATGACAGAGATCTCTATTCCTTGGTGATGCAGCTGAATCCCACTTCTGAAAACGAGAGCAGAGAACAACTGAGTGTCGTGCCAGGTGTTACCCCCAGCCTTCCACGTTCCCTGCTAATACTTTCCTCTCATCTGCTCCATACTTTCCCTTGCTCTCCTTCTCAATGTGCCTTACAAAGCACAATTTAAAAAAAAAGGAAAGTAAACATACTGAATTTGAAAGTTTTGACGGACCTTTTTCTTTGAAAAAAAAAAAGAAGAAAATAAACAAGACAGTCTCAAATGTGTGATTCGAATCTCTCATGTGTCAGGAGTTTTCTCCATCTCTCTAAAACTTGAAGGACTTTTTCTTTGAAAAAAAAAAAAAGAAGAAAATAACAAGACAGTCCCACGAGTGTGATTCGACTGTCTCATGTGTCAGGATTTTTTTTCTCCATCTTTCTGCTGCACCTCCAGTGGCTCTGTGAGTTCCAGTCTTAAGATCAGACGTTAAACTGAGATCCTGTCTGCTGCATGCACTCAGTGTGTGTAAAGCATGCACTCAGTGTGCGTGAAGCATGCACTCAGTGGATGTAAAGCATGCACTCAGTGTGCGTAAAGCATGCACTCAGTGTGCGTAAAGCATGCACTCAGTGGATGTAAAGCATGCACTCAGTGTGTGTAAAGCATGCACTCATAGCATGCACTCAGTGTGTGTATAGCATGCACTCAGTGTGCATATAGCATGACTCAGTGTGTGTATAGCATGCACTCAGTGTGCGTATAGCATGCACTTAGTGTGTGTATAGCATGCACTCAGTGTGTGTATAGCATGCACTCAGTGTGCGTAAAGCATGCACTCAGTGTGTGTATAGCATGCACTCAGTGTGCGTATAGCATGCACTTAGTGTGCGTATAGCATGCACTCAGTGTGTGTATAGCATGCACTCAGTGTGCGTATAGCATGCACTCAGTGTGTGTATAGCATGCACTCAGTGTGCGTATAGCATGCACTCTGTGTGCGTATAGCATGCACTCAGTGTGCGTAAAGCATGCACTCAGTTGGTGTATAGCATGCACTCAGTGTGCGTAAAGCATGCACTCAGTGTGTGTAAAGCATGCACTCAGTGGTGTGTAAGCATGCACTCAGTGTGTGTAAAGCATGCACTCAGTGTGTGTAAAGCATGCACTCAGTTGTGTGTAAAGCATGCACTCGGTGTGTGTAAAGCATGCACTCAGTCGGTGTAAAGCATGCACTCAGTTGGTGTAAAGCATGCGCTCAGTGGGTATAAAAAAAAACACTCATACTTTTCATAGCGATGAGGGAGTAGCCCCTGACAAAATTGTTTAAGAAAATATCAAGGGATGATGGCGTATTTGGTGATTTTTTTTGTCTCGCTGGGATGAACAGCAAAGAAAGTTGCTGTAGCCATGAAATTACCTTTAAAAATTGTTAAGGAGCTTTACCTCCCTTGCCTCTTCCTTTCCTTACGAGAGTACTGTCATTCAACTTCTGTGTGATCATCGAGCATGGAATATAGTTTGCTGATGATAGATGAACAAACAAATGAAAAAAATCGCTTCTGGAATTTTTGGTAGATGAAGAGGGTGTTTCCCTCTGCACTCCTGCTTTCTCATCTTTCTCTTCACCAACTGTTTGGTCCATGGAAACAACATTAACTAAATGCGATCTCCAAAAGATCATCCCTTTAATGTGGAGATTATATTATTTGGTACAGGCGAGAAAACAAAACCCAATGATATGCTAGAGCTGACAACTTCAATGGGGAAAATATTTCATTTATAAATGTAGAATTAACAAAACAAAACCTGATCTAAACATGTTTTTGAAGGAGCTGGACTACGGATATAAAATGGAGAAATATACATGCTTGATGGAGATGAATAATGCTACCTACCAAACAAAATGGTCACCACATCTCAAACTACTAAGGGACTAATGGTTATATTATATACTACATGTATGTGTAAAAAAGTGTACTACGTATGTGCGCATATACATGGATATATGTGTGTGTGTGTGTGTGAATGATAAGTGCTGTATACTCTCTTTGTTTTCTATTTAACATTGTTCCTGACCTTGGAGCCTTGATAAAATAATGGGAAATGAAAGTCTGTCTATATAATTTACTTTCTTGGAATGTCGTGAGTCAGTGGAGTTGAAGTAATAATTCATGTAACGCATTTAGTAACATTGCGTTATGTTTGTGTACTTCACTAATGCCATTATTGAAATTTGTTTGTGATGTGTGTCCATTGAAAAGATAAAATAAAATTCTAGATTTAAAAATCGCATGTAAGTATGTTCGTTTTCAAGTATGGGCTTCTGTGTATTAATGTATGGACGTATGTATGTTGGTTATCATTGTTGCATTGCATATTTGGACGTTAAAAAAAAAAAAATTATGTATGCCATAAATAGGTATGCTCATTATATATATATAAAAGTCTCTGCCCACTGTCTTCTTTGTGCACATATGTAAGCTCTTATATCACCTGCATAAAATATGTGTGCAAGAAAAAAAAATTGATATCCGAAAGACAAGGACCTTACCCCTTTCCAGACTCTGAATAGCAGTCTGGGTGCTAGTGTTTTTCCATCAGAATGCCAGGAATGGTTCTCTGCCTCTAAACAGCATCGACGCGCTTCTGTGCTGGTGTTGCTCCAAAAAAGCTTGTTTCTCTCCCCACCATTCTGCAGAGAAAATTCCCAGTTTTCACCTTGAGCTATGCCAAGATTCGAACCTGAACCTTTCTTTACAGAAACCTAGTGTGGAAAATGTTTGGTAGTTTTT
>JADBJO010005548.1:0-2500 GCA_016801955.1 Conus betulinus
AATCGCAAACAGAGGGGCAGATAGAGGTAAAAGGCAAATAGAAATAGTAACAGAGACGACGAAAGGGAGAGAATGGTAGAAGAGATGCATTTTGGTGAGGAAAGGGGCGCTTGAGGGTGTGTATCAGGGTGATAACAGCGTGGTTGTGAAGTGGAGGGGTTGGGGTGGGGGTGGGGGTAGAAAATCCCATTAAAGTAGGACCGTATGTATGGGTTCTCATGTGCATGTGTCTATGAGTATCCATACCTGGTTGGCAGAGATGGTGATTTGTGTGTATATGTTGTACTCTATAATTCATGCTACACATTGATGTGTAGATGAGGTGTGATTATAAAGATTGTGGGGATGCAGAAATGGGGGAGTATGAGTGTCTGGAGAGGGATGAAGGAAAACGGTGGGAACGGAAAGATAATCAAAGAGCTTGAAATGATTCAAATACAAAAGATCTAGTTGCAAAGTAAGGGGACTGCTTTGGAAATCTAAACACATTTTAGATGTTAGTAACAGCGCACCGCCAGAAAACGTGGACAAGTAAGCGAGTCACAAGACGAAACAAACGACGCGTTTCGACCTCACAGGTCTTCTTCAGGCAAGATACAAAACACTCAGGGCAACGAAAACGACGAGCAATCACTTATCTTTGTCCACTTTCCCCCACACATCTTCCTTTATCCCTCTCTCTACACTCACACTCCCCCATTTCCACATCCCACAGTCTCTATAAATCACACCTCATCTCTGCCATCCAGGTATGCATACTCATAGGCGTTGAATTCGACGCTGGTCTTGTACCGAAGTGGATGAAGATAAGTAATTAGTCGTTCCTTTTCGTTGTCCTGAGTTTTTTTTTTTTTTATCTTGCCTGAATAAGACATCAGAGGACGAAACGCGTCGTGTTTTGTCTTGTGGGTTCTTTTTATTCTACGTTTCTTGGCGGTGCACTGTCACTTAACATGTAAGTCTGGAACTAAAAAGTCAGTCACGGAGACTGAGACCATCAGGAACTGCAGGATCAACGCCAGAGATGATCATTGACTCCATGAACGCTTTTTCTGAAGCTGAGGAGCAGTTTTGCCAAACTACTGTTACGTAGGTAGGGTGTGGCTGTGGCAGACAGCATTGAAATGGATCCCAACTGGCGTTAAGTGGTACAACTGGATGGCTATAACGTGCTACGCAAATAGTTCGTTGAGGGGGTGTGCTATGTCTTCCCGACATAAAAACATTGAACAGAGGCTGCATCTCAATACGTACAAGAGGTTCGTGGACCGGCAATGTGAAACAGGACTGGGCGTTGAATTCGCCTTTTACGGGGCCAGCGATGCGGTGGATGCTGGCATGAAGGAGCAGGTTTTACATCCCGGTTGATTGCATGGGTAATTTCTGGCTGAGAGTTGGTTGGCTCGGTACTGAAGGTGCCTCGACCAGGTGGCTGTAAAGGCTTTTGTCTCTTGTTTGAGCCAAAAAACTGCCTCACTGAGAGAGTTTTTGTTGCAACATTGTGTCAGCCACAAGTCCGCCTTCAACAGACACAGTCAATCCCCTTCCTGCACATTCCTTGATAGACCCCAGCCATACAGAGACATCAAAGATCTTCTACCCACCACAACCATCCCACACCAAGGCCAGTAGACAGCCTGGCTCTGACCCCTCACCACAGTGTCAACATGCCCCCCCCCCCCCCTCCCCGCACGCCTCTTCATCTTCTGAGTGCTGTTTTCCTTGTCGTGACTGCCGCGCCTCTTCATCTTCTGAGTGCTGTTTCCTTGTCGTGACTGGTGGAGGGGCCGCAGTGTGTGTGGAGGAAGGGGAACTGGTTAGAGCACAGCAAGGTGATTGACGGCCCGCGATTGGCGAGGAAGACAGTTTTGTCATAGAGATCAGCGCTGCGAGCAGACTTCTGGGGGGTTTAGGCCTGGTCTTACATGTCAGCTATTCCTTTTATCCTGATAAGTTTGTAAACTGCATCTATTTTCATGGTGTACTTGGTTAGGATACATACAGAAAGATACAAACACACACACACACACACCACACACACACACACATACACAACACACACACACACACACACACACACACCCACACACACACACACACACAATGTTCATAAGTCTTGCCCATAAAGGGAACTAGGGTCTGGGTGTGTCAGGATTTAGGTTTCAGAAAATCAGGACGTCTGTCGTGTACGTTCTTTTACCACTGTGTTTGTACAAACAGTTTGTGACTGCAGATGACAGACTGTGAAATTTTCGTATCAATGATAGTGCCTGGTGTTTGGAATACTGGCCATTTCTGATGTCTCATGATTAAGAGCTGTACGTTTGATTAGACTGACTTGCTCAGACTTAGACGCTTCTGCGTCTTGCGATCCATAAGGCAGTCAAGGCGCTCCACTGTCCTCAGCCAGTTTGCTGGTGTCACTCCATCCTCTGCCAACGAGTCTGAGGTCTCTGTCCACTGTCTGTCGCCAGCTCATCCTGGTTCGTCCTCTTTTTTC
>JADBJO010005548.1:7500-12014 GCA_016801955.1 Conus betulinus
GCGCACCAGACACACCTAGCTCAGCCAGGTTGCCCTGGGAAGAAAGTCACATTCCGCCTTGCCTGTAGCAACCTCCAAGAGCGGAGGTCTCAAGTATAGAGGCTCTACTGCTGAAGTCCAACTGCACTGGGCAGGGCACGTCTCCAGAATGGAGGATCACCGCCTGCCAAAAATTGTCCTCTACGGAGAGTTGTCCACTGGCCATCGTGATAGAGGAGCGCGCCTAAAAGCGCTACAAAGACAACCTGAAGAAAAGCCTCAGTACCTGTCACATCGACCACCGCCAGTTGGTCAGACCTCGCTGCCCATCGTGGCGCCTGGAGAAGCACCATTCACAAGGCTGCATCCTCGTTTGAAGCCTCCCGCAGAGAAAGTCTCCGAGAAAAGAGGCAAAGGAGGAAAGCACGCCAGGCTGCAGCAGCTCAAGAACCACCGGACCCGACGCTGACATGAGGCCGCTGTAGCAGATCATGCCTGTCCCGCATAGGACTCATCAGCCATCAGCGTGCCTGCAACCGACGTGGACAACCTCCTCAATAATCTTCGTCTACGAAGCCAGCCAGATGGAGAGATGAATGGTAGCATAAGTAGTAGTGCTATGACTATTGCTATTAGTATGATTATGGTTAAAAGGAAAAGGAGGAAGGGAGGTGGAGGAGGGTAATGGTTATGATGATAATGAAGAGGTGTTGTTGTTGTTGTTGTTGTTGTTGTTGTGTGTTCTATTGTTCTGTTTACATGATTGGAACTGCCTATCAGCATCGTATTTCCGAGCTCAAAAGTCTCGCTTGCCAAGTTCATCAGCTGTTACAAATGCTTTCTGTTGTGTAAAGCTTCCAGACTCTTTGCAAAGGCTTTGGAGACACTAATCAGCAAACACTGAAGAACCAGAATACCACCGACACACGAACACGCATTCACTGTCCCTCTCCTCTCCTTGGAAAAAAAGTAGCACTTGACCCGACACCCCTGGGCACAGAGAGGGTTTGAATGGGAGAGCTGTGTAAGATTCAGCTTTGATGGCAGCCAGACCCCAGCAGCTGAAATAAAACTGGGAAGAAATCTCCTCCATGTAACAACCAGGAGGCTGCTTTGAAGACAGCTCAAAGCAATCTGTGTGATGCAGGTTTATGTCCACAGTATTTTATTTGAGGAAGATCTCTCTCTCTCTCTCTCTCTCTCTCTCTCTCTCTCTCCTCTCTCTCTCTCTCCTCTCTCTCTCTCTCTCTAAAAAGGAAAAAATATATTTCACGTCTCTGTTTCCTCAGTGACAGTGCATGAAGTTTACAGTCATTCATTGCTGGTTTGACACTCAAAGAGAAACAGACAGACACACAGACACACATAGACAGACAGTTAGACAGACATACAGACCGACAGACAGACAAACACTCTCTATCTCTCTCTCTCTCTCTCTCTCTAACACACACAGACACACAGACAAACACACACACACACACACACACACACACACACACGCTCTCTCTCTCATGCACACACACACACACACACACACACACACACACACACACACACCACACACACACACACACACACACTCATACGGACGCACGCACGCACGCACGCACGCAAACACACACACACACACACCACACACACCACACACACCACACAACACATATACGCACGCACGCACGCACGCACGCACGCACACACATGGACTCTCAAACACACACACACACACACACACACGACCCACACACACACACACACACACCACACACACACAACACACACAATTCGGATAAAGGAAAAGCTCCAGATGTTGCATCATGCTCAGCATGTGCCGTGTTTTATTGCTGTCCCCTTTGCTTTACTTTCGCTCGTCATTCTAGGTGTTGAATGAAAGGGCATGCAAAAGGGAGATGGTGAGACACATGTGAGAGTCTCCAAACGCTGAGAGAGTAGAGAGAGAGAGAGAGAGAGAGAGAGAGAGAGAGAGAGAGAGAGAGAGAGAGGAGAGAGAGAGAGAGCATTACCACGATAGGATGTCTTTTTCTCTGACATAAAAGAAGGTCTACATTTTTTTTTGTCTTAGCACTTTAAGCATTTTAGCTGGAACTAACGTGATACTGACTTTCAATATGTAAGCAAACTACAAAAGAAAAGCAAACAAACAAAAATGACACAGAGAGAGAGAGAGAGAGAGAGAGAGAGAGAGAGAGAGAGAGAGAGAGAGAGATAGAGAGAGAGAGTTCTAAAAACCTGTGGACACATGCTTAAAAAGAAGTGGGAAAACGAAGTATGGAGAAATTAATCGAAAGTAATAGAACCAAAATACATCTCTCTGATGAACTGCTCTTTCAGAGACTCCACACAATTACAGCGTTATATAAAATCCCGATTTAACAGACGCGCGCGCGCGCGCGCGCGCACACACCCACACACCACACACACACACCCACACACACACACGAACACACACACACACAACACACGAACACACACACACACACACACCACACACACACACACACACACACCACACACACACACACACACACAACACACACTTTTTTTTTTCTTTACGAACAAGAATGCGACATCCTCTCTCTCTCTCTCTCGCTCGTCTCTCTCTCTCTCTCTCTCTCTCTCTCTCTCAGGAAAGGAAAGGAACATTTTTCAATTCTACAACGCCACTGCATTCTAAGAAAAGTGTTGGAAAGGACCCTGCTTCCATGACAGTCCAGAAGAACCCGACAGAACACAGGCATCGCTTGAGTAGTTGGCTCTCTGGAAGCGTCAGATGGAGAAAGCTTTCATTTGTTCTGTTTTTTTTTTTTCTTTTTTTTTTTCATTCTCTTCAGGAAAAGAAAAAGTTTTGGGCGTTTGATTAGGGCTTAGGGTTCCTCTCTCTCTCTCCTCATCCCCTCTCCCTCCTCTCTCCTCCCCCTTCTCTCTCCCCTCTCTCTCTCATCTCGTTCTCTCTCCTCCGTTCTGTCTGTCGTTCTCTGTTGGTCTGTTCTGGTCTGTCGTCTTCCTCTCTCTCTCTGTCCTTCTCTCTCCTCTCTCCCTCTCTCTCTCTCGCTCTCTCTTCTCTCCTGGAGAAGAAAGAAAGAACGATAGAGAGAGAGAGATAGAGAGAGAGAGAGAGAGAGAGAGAGAGCATTGCACACACAGTGTATAACGTAAAAGTTTTCCAGTCATGTATTGATAAGTCGAAACTATCAAAAAAAAAACAAAAAAAATATAAGAGAGAGAGGAACAAAGAACATGAGAATGTCTATGGCAAGCCCATACACAGACACGAGCCACCCCTGCATACAACAACAAGACCTATCATACCACTGAAACTTAACCAAACCCATAAAAAAAAAAAAAAAAAAAAAAAAAAAAAAAAAAAAAAAGAAAAACACCACAACAAACACACACACACACACACACACAAACACACACACCCAACACACACCCACACACACACCACGCACAACCCGCCCCCCCCCCCCCCCCCCCCCCCCCCTCCAACACTAACGCTCCAACACACCAACACACACCCACACACACACACATCAACACACACACACACACACACAAACACACAACGCACGCACGCAAACGCACGCAACCCCGTGCACACACTCCTCCCTCACATAACACACACACACACACACCACACACCCACACACACACAACACCACACCACACATGCGCGCCGCCCGCTCGCTACGGTCGGTCGGCGGGTCGAATCCCCACACACACACACGAAACCCCAACCCACACACACACACACACACCCCCACACACAGCACACACAACACACAACCACCCCACATATGCTCCCGATTGCTAGTGACACAACACTTCCACCCCATTTAGAAGGCATCCGCTCTCAATCCACCCGGGTGGAGCGATGGCATCAAACCTCCACTCATTGAATGAACTGCACTTCAAAAGTGTCTTCAGCTTTTTTCTTCCTCTTCCAATCTTCTTTCTTGCCGTAGACTCCCTCACGACCTGAGTTTTGAACTGTGGCAGTCTGCATCCTTCACAAGAAAAAAAAATATACAGCATCTCTTCTATTTACTCAGTGTGTAGTAATATTTTTTACCCCAGATAGTTATTATAACCCAACTCAGTGCGCGTAGTATCTTTTCATAGAAGACTGTACGTCAGGTGTTTCTGATGCCTGATAATTGATTTAAACGACTTCGATGCAACTTTAAGAGCTCAAATAAATTGCTCTACTGCTTTATCTGTTGGTAGATAGAGAGAGGAGAGAGAGGAGAAGAGAGAGATGGAGAAGAGAGACAGACAGACAGACGAGACAGAAGACAGACAGACGAGACGAGAGGACTGCCATTCAGTCCGATGTAACACACTCATCAAATGTGCTTTGCCTTGGCACTTCGGAGAGAAAAACTCGATATGTGGTTGCAGCAATGTCTTCCTCTGTACTTTTTCCTAATTGCATGTTTCCCTTTGTTTTAACTTCGCTCGTCTCTGGCGCTGAATGAATGGACAATGCTTTATAAGATTGTGAGGAAACACGTGCG
>JADBJO010005548.1:21583-24083 GCA_016801955.1 Conus betulinus
AATGTCTCAGTCTGAAGTGCCCTGTCCTCAGCCTCACAATGCTCACTTGGTCTTCTCTAGGCAGCAGGTAGTATGGTTCCTTCCTATGAAGTCTGGGAATTGTTTAAGCCATCTTTGTTTTTTTTTTTTTTTTTTTGCTTCTATTTTATAGTACTTTCGATTTCTTCAAAGGAGACTTCCTCCTCCAAATGGGGGCTGCTGTTCTCCCTCCTAACCTATTGGTCAGCTTCCTCATTGCCATATATACTGCAGTGTGAGGGTATGGACTGGGTGACGGTGTGCTCAGTGGGCTGCTTTGTTTCGAGGATTTTTCCCCCGCTGCAGTACTGATAAAACATCGGAGAAGATGACGGTTTTGGTATGTATGGCCCCTCTATTCTCATACAGCTGCTGACTGTAGTGCATCTGCCTCAGCCTCGAAGTTTGTGGTGAACTTGCCAGTCAGGATGGCTTGTCAGACAGGAGTTCCATCATCAGCTAAGGAAAATCCCTCCACCTCCGTTTCTGGCAGCCTCTTCTGCTGAGCTATCTGTAAATGCATGTGATCAGAACTCTGTAGGGTATGTTTGCTCTGTGTAGTCAAGGGTTACTGCTTTCCTCTCCACTTCTGACTGCGCCCTTGTGTATGTGTATTTGCTTCTGTTCGTCCTTGTACTTGTCTGACTACATTCAGGCTTTGAAAGGCTGTGCCAGTCTTCAAGATCAGTTAGTTTATATTTGCTCCTTTCTCCAGTTCTTGTTGTTGTGTATATGTGTTCGGTATGGGGTATATTGGCAAGCTTGGAACATCCTTTTTTTCGGGGGGGGGGGGGGGGGGGGGGGGGGGGTCTTGTTTGTTCTGTGTGCTCTGTGTTGTCATGTCTGCTAGGCGATTCGGTGTCGTAAGCAGCATTCTTTTTAGAGTAATGGTTTCTTGTGGGAGCAAGCGTTACCCTACTTGTTTGGTGTTTACTGTTCCCTGCCTTATTTCGCATTTACTTTCGTTTCAGTTAAATTGAGGTTATTTGCATGTGTTTCTGTTTCTCCTTGTACTTGTCTGACCATATTCGAAATTTAAAAATCTGTGCCAGTCTTGAATATAAATTAATTTATATTCGCTCATTTCTCCAGTTCTAGTTGCTGTGAACAAGTGTTCGGTACAGGGTATATGCGCAAGCTTGGAACATCCTTTGTAGGGGGGGATGTTTCGTTGTTTGTTCTGTGTGTTCTGTGCTCGTATGTCTGCTAGGCGATTCGGTGTCGTAAGCAGCATTCCTTTGGAGTTATGTGTTCTTGTGGGAGCAGGAATTACCCTGCGTGTTTGTTGGTTATTGTTTACAGTCCCCTGCCTCATTTCGTATTTACTTATGTGCCCTTTGTTAGAATGCCAGGAACGGTGCATTCTGATTTCTGGGAATTGATTTCTTTTCCATGATGCTAGTAAACTGTGTGTGATGGAATTGTCTTGTTCCTTGTTGCAAAAAAAAAAAAAAATCAGGATCTCTCTCTCCCAAGACGGTGCACGTTGTGCACAAATCTGCTACCCTTCAGTCTTCACTTGGTGGGCTCTAACATTCTTTTTTGTGCATGGGAACATTATTTAACCAGTGGATAGGTTTAATGTCCTTATAAACAAAGAACACCACCGCCTAGTGCTCAACCCTAGGGGACACGAAGTCTCACAGGAAGGGCTTTGATATGACATCGCCATAGAAAAGAAAGAAAAAGAAAGAGAAAAAAAAAAAAAAAAAACGGGTGGTGTGTTGGTTTACCAGGAAGGAAGTTCTTGATCCATGCGCAGACGGAGAGGAGAGGAGCTGTTGGAAAAGCATTAGGAATGGTGGACTTTATCGAACGTCTTCGAAGTGTCTGTCAGCGAGGTGTCTGACTGTTTTGCCTGTGCCCTTATTTCATTTGAGCTGATCTATATTCCATAGCAGTTCCCTCTTAAGCGGCCAGCCCTTTTTTGAATGCAGGTGATCTTCACTCTGCATGTTGCTGGCCACGGCGAGTTCCAACTGTCACAGTTGTTTCTGGATCTCACGTGGATCACAACGGATTGTGCATCACGCATGTCAGGAACTGTGTCCAACTTCCTGGAAGTTTGAATCGTGCGCATGCGTGCGTCTGTGAAAAAAGTATGTAGATGAAAAAAAAAATAAATAAATAAAATTAGTGCAAAATAAAACAAAACAAACAAACAAAATACCCCGAAGTAATTTTATTGTCTTGTTTACTATGTCTTGGAAACCTAGTCAAGGGAATTATGTTGTGTGCAAGCCGTGATTGAACGAAAAAAGACAAGGTTATTGATCTAGCACCTGTTCCAACACAAGGTTATTGATTTATCACCTGTAGGAACACACTAGTTGACAGCGTTGTACGCGGAGGCCGTGAGGAAGACGCATGCCTTACCTTCTATTTCTTTTTTTTTTTTTTTTCTTTTTGAATGACACAAGAAGTGTCGGTGGTAAAAACTAATGGCTGCGACTGGCCTATGATAACCCAGTCCTACCTCCAG
>JADBJO010005548.1:26583-41583 GCA_016801955.1 Conus betulinus
AAAAGTCGCGAATTTAGTCCCTTGATATCAAACTTCACTGTAAGCAGATGGTGTGTACTGGTTTAACGGTAAGTAACTATGCATTACAAGAGCAATTGTCACACATGTGACACATGACAAAATAGAGAGTGGTGCATTTTTTTTCCTGATTTGTTTGCTCCACCTCGCTACAACGATGCTACAGCCACTCGATTAATGAAAAGAACGGAAATATGATTGATTATGTATTTGCTTCATGGTGTATGGCTCAGTTACAGTGGCAAAACATCTAAGACTGCATTGTCATAAGCAACTTTTATGAAACGGTAGATCAATGACCCTTACAAAGAGAATAGCTTTTTTTTTTATATAAAGTCTAGTCTCAAAGCAGTGTGTGGGCAGGTGATAAATGAAGCAGAACAGCGAGAGCAGAGGTTACTGGACAGGCTAACGAAGGGAACGAGCAAATTAGGAAATAAGCTTTGACTCACTGGTCTTCGTCAGGCAGGAAAAAAAAAAAAACTTACACGAGAGAAGAAGAACGTGTGTGTGTGTGTGTGTGTGTGTGTGTGTGTGTGTGTGTGTGTGTGTGGAATGTTACATACAATGTTGTCCACAGAGAAAATATGAAATACATTTTTTTTGTTGGGGGGGGGGGGGCTTTCTTCTGGAATGTAAAAGGGAGAAACATGACAGCAGACCAACGGGAATAGGGGAATAGATGAGACAAACAACATACTCAACACCTTCAAAATTCAGCGTGGAACGTCCGTGACAAACATGGGTAGACAGGTAAGTGTGTTGAAGAGCAGACTAGTGAAAGAAATGCTCGCCTGTCTCAGAACTAGGTCAGGCGGTTTGTTCGACATCCGCACCCCTGTTAAATGCTGATGACTACTGAAAGTGAGTTATGGACAGCCGTCCCGTTCCTACCCAATAAATCTTGAGCCTCCACTCTTGTCCATTGACTCTGAGCGAAAGTGGGTAAATCATCTCTCTTGCCTTAAACCTGAATTCTAGTCTTTCTTGAAACAGGAACAGGGCTTTAACATCTAGCTCTGAATATCATGTATCCAGCTGCACTGACCTAAACGTGAAGACGCCTTGATGAACTACTAGATGAAAGACGTCATGGCTCTGATTGATTTTATCTGTTTGCATGGTCCATGCCCTTTGTGGACTGATTCTGTCCGTGTGATCCATGTCAGCCCAGTGTGGACTGATTCTGTCCCGTGTGATCCATGTCAGCCCAGTGTGGACTGATTCTGTCTGTGTGATCCATGTCAGCCCAGTGTGGGCTGATTCTGTCTGTGTGATCCATGTCAGCCCAGTGTGGACTGATTCTGTCTGTGTGATCCATGTCAGCCCAGTGTGGGCTGATTCTGTCCGTGTGTGATCCATGTCAGCCTGGTGTGGACTGATTCTGTCTGTGTGATCCATGTCAGCCCAGTGTGGACTGATTCTCTCTGTGTGATCCATGTCAGCCCAGTGTGGACTGATTCTGTCTGTGTGATCCATGTCAGCCCAGTGTGGACTGATTCTGTCTGTGTGACCCATGTCAGCCCAATGTGGACTGATTCTGTATATGTGATCTATATCACCCCAGTGTGACTGATTCTGTAAATGTGATCCATGTCAGCCCAGTGTGGACTGATTCTTTCAGTCTGTATAATTCATGTTGAGACAAACGTGGTGGACTGATTCATCCTGTCTGAATCCATATAAGCCCAGCGTGTACAGACTCTGTCTACCTGTGTTATCCATTTTTGATTATTATTTGATTTTGTCTGTCTGTGTTGTCCATGTCAGCTTAATACCAATGCTAGATTGCTTGATAACAAGCTGATCACGGGCCCACAGCTTTGCAGCGATGATGTCACCACGTCGATTATTGAGTGACTGTCACACCCCAAAGATGTCTGCCCCATGCTAAAGAATAAAACTGACATAATGGTTAAAAAAAATGCCTGATTCGTTGACTACATTTCTTTCGTACCACACTGATGATCACGTCCCACGTGTCTCAGCTGTATGAATGAAATACGTGGTGATAAGCATTTTCCTTCAGTGTAGTAAGACCTTTAAGCTGTGGCATATTTACAGGGAATTCAAAACCTTGCACTAATAACTAGGCCAGGAAATATGTAGTGTTTCCCCAAGTTGTCCAGACTGATGCAGTAAATCCAACCAGCGTTTTCCAAGCTTTCTTCATCACTACCACACCACCACCACCACCCACCACCACCACCATCACCATCCCCACAATCACCATCACCACCGCCGTGACCACCACCACCATCCACAAATTCTTCACAATAAAGTGGCAACAGACATCCTTTTCATGGAGAAACCTTGGTGGGGGCAGTGGACACAGAATCCCTGGAAAGGGTGCAGACAAAAGCAGACCCTTGCCGTACCTTTGATTGATTTTTTAACACTGTCAGAAGTAACCTATTGTTGCGTTTTAAACAAACCATATTCCGACTCTATATTTTGTGCCTATTCTCGCCCTCCAGAAGTACAACAGATTACCTTTGCATGGGCTAATCGTGCGGGGCAGACCTTTTCAACAATGTCACAGGTATAAGCCCCACCCCCTCCACTGTATTGATTTGACTAATTCTGTGCTCTGCGACTCTTGATGTTAAGATAGCCTGGTATGTCTGGGTTGAAATGAATGTAGGTTCCTTGGCTTTCATGTTCCTTAATCTTGTCTTTAAATATGCACGCGTATACACACACGCACGCATTCATGCACACACACACACACACACACACACACACACACACACACACACACACACACACACACACGGATACGCACACACAAAACACACACACACACACACACACACACACACACACACACACACACACACACACACACGGATACGCACACACAAACACACACACACACACACACACACACACACACACACACACACACACACACACACACACACGCACGCACGCACGCAGCGCGCACACACGCACACGCGCACGTACGCGCGCACGCACACACACACACACACACACACACACACACACACACACACACACACACACACACACACACACACACACACACACACACACACATCTTAAGTTACCAACACATTCACAACGGAACTGGTGTTCGTGTCACAGATGCGTAATGAAGGAATCTATGACAATGTCATACCTACGCTAGGTGTCTGTGCCACAGGGGAGTAATGAAAGAATCTGACAGTATCATACCTACGCTAGGTATCCGTGCCACAGGGGAGTAATGAAGGAATCTATAACAGTATCATACCTAAGCTAGAGAACGAAAACCAAAACTTGTATTGAGAAACCACAACTTGTCGCGCAATATTGACTTCTTTTTTTTTTACGATGCTGAGGCTGGTAATTGAATATACATGCATGACCAGCCCTGTCTGTCTTGACGTGTTTGACATTTTCCTACGTGTATAATGTGGTGGCCTATGAACGGATTGGGATGGCAAGTGTTTGTCAGAGCATGTCTGGTTGGTGGGTTTAGCAAGGAGGACAAGAGCAAATATACCATCACTAGCCCACGAAGTAAAGAAAAACAAAACAAATGCAATGCATATCAGCCGACTGGGCCTTCTTCAGGCAGGATATGTAATGAAAACTGAAATGAACGACGAAAAGGAAGGACAAACAGAAAGTCATTTATCTTTTTGATCTGGGTGCACAATTGTACTCTTGTAGTCATCCAGACCAAAGAGATAACTGAATGTCTCTCCGTTCTTTGTTTTCATCGTTCTGAATGTCACTTGTCCTGCCAGAAGAAGACCCACTAGGTCGAAATACGTCGTAGGTATTTTTGTAGTGTGTTTGTTCCTTAGTTTCCCAATTTGGTAATTCTTCGCCTGCAGTCACCTCACTTCGAAACTGAGGTGGACGAAGTCAATGCCGTTTGTTCGTTTGTTTGTTTGTTTGATAAAAAAAAAACTTATTTATAATGCACCTGATCTCACTGGTTCATGTTATCCAGAAGTATTTCGCATTTAAATTGTAAGCCCTTTGATGGATTGTTAAATGTTCGCATTGAATCATCACACAGCAATTATTTATTTCAACTCAGAAAGCGAATCATTTTATATTTTGTCTTACATTTTGTTGTTTCTAGCAGGCTTCTGTGCTGATGCTTTAAATACTTATGTAGCAGCAATAAAAATTAATGTGTATTTTAAAACATCTAGTTTAATTTGAAAATCAAACGAGTCTTACCTAGAAGTTGAAGTTTAATGGAGATTATTTCGAGGATGCTGTTGGGTAGTTGGGTAGAGGTATGCATGTGGAGGACGATACCGCGCGCGTGCCCCAGACTTCAGCTAGGTGTGATCCACACGAACAAACTCGGAAGGAAGGGTTCAATGGAGGTACCTCGAGTTGCTGATGGGTGGGCGCATGTATACCTCTACCCAACAGCATCCTCGAAGAAATCTCCATTAAACTTCAACTCTATAAATCTGAGCAGTTTCTTGTGCTGTTCGTGGATTGCTACACAATAATAGGGATCCTTCAGATCAATTGAGCCCATGAAACATCCTTGAGTTATCAAAGTAATCCGTTTGCAGCACGTACGCATGCAGTCGTCGCCTTGATGATCGCTCTCTGAATTTGTTGCACTTTCAGGTCGCTTTTGATGGCCTCAGACGGTAATTCCGACCACATTACGTTATTTACCGCCAGGACGATCAATTTCGAACAATTTGCCAGTCTGTTGTAGGTTTCAAATTTCTTCTAATGTGGTTATGATGTTTATTACTGACCTGAAAGGAATGGTGAAGGTCCCAGGAAATTATTCACGCGCGATATCTATCATTGGCAAACCACTTTCAATACACGCATCCGTCGAGCACCGCATTTTGACATCAACTGGTGCGCGCGCGCGGTTTCGTCCCCCACATGTATACGTCTGACCAATAAGCAGATGAGGAATGATACTTTTCACATATGTCAGTCTTTCTTCAGTAGCATTTTGCTTCCGCTTGTTTGGTCTGATATGAAGAACACATTGACACCTCAAGTCATATGATAGAACACTTACATTCGATCATCAGGAATGGAAATCTTTACTCAAATTGTGCTAAATAGAAGTTAAGACATTTCTGCCATTTCCTAACATGGCTGTGCTTAAATGTACCGTGTTTGTAGCACTGGTTATGTTTGAAGAGCTAACAGATACACTTTCTACTGGGAAGCGTAGCAGCACAAAAGTACGCCTATAACAAGCTGCAGTAACTTCTTTAGATAGATGATCAGTGAAAACGGTACTGGCTGTATCTGGGGTGACTCTCTCTGTCTCTCTGTCGCTGTCTCTGTCTGTCTGTCTGTCTGTCTCTCTCTCTCTCTCTCTCTCTCTCTCTCTCTCTCTCTCTCTCTCTCTCTCTCTCTCTCACTCTCTCTCAACACATGCGTAAAGTGTTCAAGTCAAGTCAAGTAAACTTTATTATCTCAATTTGAGAAATTAATTTGTGGTCACACACATTCACAGCAAATAAAACAATAATTAGCCACATTACCCATTTTCTCACATATGACATACATTCATATAGAGGAATTTGGATTTCAATTAAACATCTTCTCGGTTCAAGAAATCAATGGACAGGGGAATAAAACTTTGTTTAAATCTGACACTTCTGCATTTAACCGATCGATATCTTCGTCCTGACTGAAGAAGGTCATACTGATTTGCAAGGACGTGGGTCTGGTCACACGTAATCTTCTTCGCTTTACAACTAACACGGCACCTATGTAGCTCACTCAGACTTTTTGTCTCTCTCACCAACGATTTTTCCTCCCACGTTCACCACTTTCTCAAGCACATTTCTGCTCTTCACAGTCACAGTCAACCCACCATACCAACACATAAATGAGAAAGTTAGAACAGATTCCAAGAAGCATGAATAAAATGTCCGAAGAATGTCAGTATTCACATGAAATGATCGCAGCTTGCGAAGACACATATAATCTGGTTTGACATTTTTTGTGGACATACTCAACATGGGATTTAAAATTCAGCTTATTATATCTATAAAAGTTCCTAAATATTTGTATGATTCAACACGTTCTACTTCAGCACCTTTGATAAAAAAAGTGGTGGTACAGCTTTTGGATTCTTTCTAAAATCAATCAACATTTCTTTCGTTTTTGTTACATTCAGATCAAGATAGTTATGATTGCACCAGTCAACAAATCTTTGAACCTCCTTGAAGTAAACAGAATCAGAGAGTTGGAAAGATCTACAAGTGCTGAGTCATCTGAATATTTTAATGTACAAAGTTGAATCACTTCCTGAACAATCATTTGTGTACAGAGTAAAAAGCACTGGTGATAAAACAGTACCCTGGGGTGCGCCAGTTGAAATGACTCTGGAAGACGAAACAACACTTTGATATCGAACAGACTGTGTCCTCTGTGTAAGAAAATCAATTATCCAAAGAATGAGCTTGTTACCCACATTTATGTTAATGAGTTTCTTTGCCATCAGATGTGGTTGTATGGTGTTGAATGCTGATGAGAAATCAATAAAGAGAATGCGTACAAAGGAGGCAGGTTTTTCGAGGTGTGAAAAAGCATGATGGAGAAGTGTGAGTGTGGCATCATCTGTTGATCTGTTCTGTTGGTATGCGAACTGAAACGGGTCTTGGTACTGTGTAGTATCTTTTAAAACATAACTGAGGACAATTCTTTCAAGACATTTCATTGCAACAGATGTGAGGGCAACTGGTCGGTAATCATTTAAACAGCTTGGGTTGCGTTTTTGGGAACAGGACATACAGTGGCATTTTTCCATAAAACAGGAATTATACATTCTCTAAGTGACCAGGTAAACAAACGACTGTAAACATAGGAGAGCTGAGAAGCACACACCTTCAACAATTTTCCACAGATATTATCAGGGCCCATTGCCTTTCTCACATTTAAACGTTTGAAAAACGTGTGTGTGTGTGTGTGTGTGTGTGTGTGAAAGACCTGTCTCTTCAGGTAACTGTCTTTTCATAAGTTGTCATTTGATTTATCTCTGATTTGATTTAGTATGATGATTTATCTGTTTTGTTTAAAGGGTCCTATTTTTCATTTCTCCTATGATAGATTCAATTTCTTATGACTGATATTAAGCGTGATCAGAGATGGAGGAGTAGGAGCAGGAGGAGAGAGGGGAGGAGGAGGACGAAGGGTTGAAGAAGAAGAAGAAGAAGAAGAGAGAAGAAGAAGAAGAAGAAGAAGAGAGGAAAAAGACAGGGCGAGAGAGGGGAGAGAGAGAGAGAGAGAGAGAGAGAGAGAGAGAGAGAGAGAGAGAGAGAGAGAGAGAGAGAGAGAGAGGCAGAGGCAGATATACAGACAGGCAGACGGACAGATAGACAGATAGAGAGAGAGAGAGAGAGAGAGAGAGAGAGAGAGAGAGAGAGAGAGAGAGAGAGAGAGAGAGAGAGAGAGAGAGTGTAATGTAAGGACAGGAACGGGAGGACGGCAGCATGCCTGTGTATATTTACAACACATCACTGTTCTGATATATAAATAGAAATGGAAATAGTGTACTTAAGAAGAATGTCATTTCAGTGATGTTTGGTCTTTTGGCTGTGAGCGCCTCTACCATAGCTATCTCTGTCGTAGTTGACGATGGCTTGCGAAGCTCACGTTCTTTTGAGCCTCTGCTGCCCTGTGCTGTTCACGATAAACAGCTGCTCTACTGAGCCAACTTCGTCAAGTGGGGCGGTAGGGCCCCCAAGTGGGGCGGTAGGGAACCCCTGTCTCCTACGTGTCTGGATCAAAGCCTTCAGTGAGGAGTTCAGGGTGTTCTTGAAGCACACTTTTTTCTGACCATTCTGCAGGCGTTTACCCTCTGCCAGTGCACTGTAGCTGAGCCTCTTGGGAAGACACCTGCCAGGTATGCGATGAGGCAGGCTGACCCATCTCAACATTGCTCTTATATGCTGATTGTGGATGTTCAGCAGGCCAGCTTGAGAGTGATTATGTCTATGTAAATGTTGTTACAGTTAAAAATGTATTTGGCTGTGACAAAACTATTTCCTTGAACAGGACACACAAACACACAAGACGTTCAGGACATTTGTTGAAATAGAGAAATATCACTGGGAAAAGAAGATGAAACAAGGCTTAATAGTGAACTACAATGAATAAAAATATGATGAAAATAAAACAATGTAGAACATGAAAACAGAAGATACAATGACATAACAGAAAGCAGTAAAGAAATAAGAATACAAAACACATATCGTTCCAGTTTCAGTTCCAGTTTCATCAAAGTGTCACTGCGTGTGAACCAGTCCGTGTACGCTACACCACATCCACTTAGTTTTGAGACCACACCGCCCATGTTTTAAAGCTGACAGAAAAATGAATTCACGACTAAAATAACAGGATTTGAAAAGAGGGTCTCGTGACTATTTCTTAGCAGGTTTCTGACGCGCTTGTCAGACCTCGAATACCTACCTAACATTGTTTGTGCCATTGTTATCATTGTATGTGGGTCAGGTGAGTGTGCATGGATAAATGGGTATGGGGCATGTGTGTGTGTGTGTGTGTGTGTGTGTGTGTGTGTGTGTGTGTGTGTGTGTGTGTGTGTGTGTGTGTTCGAGCGCATGTGTGTATGAATGGTGTGTATGCGTAAGAGTATGCATGTGTGTGTGTGTGTGTGTGTGTGTGTGTGTGTGTGTGTGTGTGTGTGTGTGTGTGTGTGTGCATGAACGTGCACGCGAGTGCTTGTGCTTGCGTGTGTGTGTGTGTGTGTGTGTGTGTGTGTGTGTGTGTGTGTGTGTGTGTGTGTGTGTGTGTGTGTGTGTGTGTGAGAGAGAGAGAGAGAGAGAGAGAGAGAGAGAGAGAGTGCAACCGTTTTAGCTTGTGTCTTGCGTGCACTGAAGGAAGATATATCGCATCGTTTCAACAGGTGTATCCTTTGTGGTTCCCAGGATCAATCTCATTACTTCATTTTCGATTTTTTTCTAATTTTAAGAAAGGATTGCTGTTGGAAAGTGTTGTAAGCCATAATCAACAATCAGTCACACTGAGTTCAAGTGCATGATGCAGTTGGTAGATATGGCGTTGTTCAATGCCTTTAGCTGCCAGCTCTCTCATGGCAGATAGAGCTTTTTGTATTTAAGAACAATATTTTCAACATGTTTTCTAAACGTTAGCATTCTGTCAAAGCCTATACCCAAATAGCGTAGGTTGTCAGTTGATTCAGCTGGTATTCCATTGAGGGAAAATGGTGAGGGCACTTGTCCTGATGTCTTGTTGTTGAGAGTGCAGACCAGATCAGGTCATCATCTGCTAGTGTCAACACTCGAGCAATTCCGTTTCTCTTCAGGTCTGCATGGCCTTTAGTGTAACCATTGTATAAAACAGGGGCGAGAGGAGAACCTTGAGATAATCCCATTGAAAGTTTATGAGGCTCACACGTCCAGTGTCCAGATCATAAGATGATGGTTCGCTCCTGAAGTGCTGCTGCTGTTTATCGTGTAAGTGTTCTGCTGATGCCTTAGTCAAGGAGAAGCTCCATAAGAAGCAAGAACTGGACTTTGTTGTATGCATCTTCCAGTTCTGTTGCAACTGCATTTGTTTCTACCTTACTTTGGAATCCGTTCCCGTGCTTCGTAGGCAAAAGCAGCCGTATCTTTCCATGTACCCTTACCTGTTCTGTAACCGCCTTGATCTGATGAGAGGATTTGTCGACTTTTAAAGTCTCTTGCGATTTTTTTTTTCTCTATGATTCGTTCCATTAGCTGTCCTTCTATATTTTGTATAGTGGGTATGTGGTAGCCATTGGCCAGTGATAATCTTTTCCAGGTCATGGTAAAGATTTTAGGTAGCTATGAGTCCAGCCTTCTGAGACATAGCCTTAATCGAAACTCTCCTGCAAGAGACTGAAGAGATGGGTTCTGTCCTCTTCTGAGAGCTACTGGATATCTGGACACCGTACTTTGACTGGACCTGGAGCACTATCCTTAATGCATCTAGTATTTGCGTTATCCAGTCCACGTGCTGTAATAAAATCGTCAATATCCGTCTGAGCTAGGTGTTGCTTAAACGTGGTCAAACATATCTTCTTCTCCTCCACAAATCTTTGATCACTCTGTTCTTTGAAATGTTAAAGTAGAACAGATCATGCATCTAAGGTATCTGGGGTGCCATTTGTGTTGTATTTTCCTTCCATGCGACCATAAAACTGGCAAAACTGAGTGAGTGTGAGTGTCATAATTAAGTGACAGATAGAACTGTTGTTTCTTTATTCATTTCTCTGTTTTAACAGCTGGATCAGGGTGAAGTTTTCTTCTTTCTCTGCTGCCACATTCTTACAAACTTGCGTTTCTCTTTCCAGGCTGTTTCCGTTTCTCTGTTTGCTAGGTTTTAGTAATGTGTCCAGTGCATCTTCAAACTTCTTTTTCCTATGATATTCCCTTCATTGTTGTTATATTGAATAGGGTTCTTTGGTTTAGTTTGTTTGACTTTTGCTATAAACTGAATACGAAAGGGACATAGTCACTTTCATGATGTAGAAGTGCTTCTGCACTCATGCCTGCTGTGAATGTTGGTCCAATGAGTGCTAAGGCAATGACACTGTGAGTGTCACCCTTCCTCCATGTGTGTGTTGGAGATGGTCATGTCAGTGCACTGAGAAGTATTTCATCCAACATTTCTTCCAGTGCAGTTCCTTTGGGACGGGTGCCATCCTACAAATTTTACAGTGCATTAAGATGTCCAGATAGCATTGCAGTGTCGCCTTTTTTCATCCAGAAAGGTCCAGGCTTTTGTTTTTTGTTTTTTTTTTTTTTTTTTTTATAAACGGGTACCCGGATGTGTGTATGCATTATGGAGCATAAGACTTTTCTGACCTCCATCAGGTCTTTCCAGCCTTACACCCATTAGTTCACTTGTGCTGCCATACTGTTTTTCCCCCAAGTCTATCCTTTTTAAGTAGTCTTTTTTGTTTTTGATAGATTATGAAGTCATACAAATGTAATGGTTTGTGGGGAGCACTTCTAGTTTCTCGTAGACACAGAACGTCAAAGTCGCATGCTTGTCTTTCCATTGTTGAGATCCTCTTTGTGGCGCTGCAGTAGTAAGTACAAACCCTTAAATATTTCTTGGATAGCCTTTGAGCTTTTGTTATGATCTAACCTGACTTTCTTCTTCTCCAAACCGCCCTTATTATAGTTTGTGGGGATCCAGTTCCCAAAGATTTCCAAGGTGCAAACTCGACACAGTATTTTGGGAATCCGTAAAGCAAGGTATTCTAAGTGCCGGAGGGTCATAAGTGGTCGCTCTGACAGAGCCTCGTAACAGTGAAAGAGAATGGCTGTCCATATATGCACGAAATGCCCGCACATGATAATGAAGTCCGTCAGCCTGGTGTCGCCCTAGGGCCAGACTGCATACGGTTCAAAACTGTTTAATCCAACAGCTATTCATCCCTTCAGTACTGTATGAAAACTTTGGGATTGAAAGGGGTCGACTCCAAAAAAGGGAAGTGACTTCAGGGAGGAGAGCAGAGGACATGTGCACACATCAGTTGTGTTTTGTTTTTGTTTTTGATTCTCTTTTTGGCTCTCTCTGTGGGACAAACCAGCCAAATACAAAGAAAGGAACTTTGAGATTTTGCTGTTTTAAGCTATCTGCGAGACAATCAGGGCAAATGCAGACAAATGCATATTGTTCAATATGTGTTTGCATTTGACAAGAATATACCTACAGAAATGGTATACCCCACGCATGCAAGGTATTGGGGGGGGGGGGGGGGGGGGGGGGGGGAGGAGGCTTGCTTACCCTCATGAACTCTAGCTCACTTCTTTACAGAAACCGTGCAACTTGCGTACATTGAATGGACTGTACGAATAACACAACAATGTTACTGGCCTGCCTCATCTGAAGAATGGTCTGTTGTCTTGGAGGAAACACTGGTCAGTGGTATTGTACATGTAAACATTGTAAGAGCTCAGGAATCAAAGTTGTGTGTGTGTGTGTGTGTGTGTGTGTGTGTGTGTGTGTGGTTTGATGAGTATACAGGAGAGACTTTCTACCAGAAGAGTGGATGTAGCAGCAGTGCCAATAAACGCACAAGGAACTAACTTGTTGAAACAGTTGATCAAAGGACACAGCGCAAGGAACTCCAATGGCTCTCTCTCTCTCTCTCTCTCTCTCTCTCTCTCTCTCTCTCTCTCTCTCTCTCTCTCTCTCTCTCTCTCTCTCAAATGTGTGGTGGGAGTATGTATGTTGGTTGTTTCTTTTGACTGGATATGATTCAGATAAGAGTATTCGCATTCTGCAAAACTTTGATATGAAGTGATCAATAGCTATATGTACTGCAGTGATGCCTTTCAGTTCCGACTGCTTTGCCATTATTGCAGATGCTCAACTGTTCTGACAGGTGTGCTATCAGTGCATAACTCATTTTAAGGCAGACAGATGTGACATTAAATAGGCCGCCCTCTGTATATACCAACAAACTCCGTCGTGTTTCAGACGTCTGAATAAACAGTAATAAAAAAATAAAACTGTTGACAAAATAAATGCAATGGCAACCACGGACAAACCTTCAGGGTATAACTGGATTGATGAAATCAAACAGTTGTATAAACCGGCAGACTAATATACGATATCGGCTGTCCTATCGTGCTTGTATTCGGAGTTTTCGGAAATTTCATGATAATGCTTATCATGTTTCGTTTTTCTGCGTCAACGTATAGTGATTTTTTTTCAGGTTCTGGCCTGGTCTGATCAATTGATCAATGGATGATGATAGTAGGTCCCTTGAATACATGGCTTCTTCGTTCGACGTTTAATGTTCCACAATTACAGGACAGGGGTTCCTTGCTGTGCAGGCTCTTACCTATGACGACGTATACGGCATCTCATTTGTCAGCATGGGTGCTTGTGGCCCTCACCACGCTAAGAGCAGCTTCTGTCCTGTGGCCACTTCACGTCAACACTGTGTGGACAAAGTGGAAGTCTCGGGTTACAGCTGGTACAGTGGTCATCGTCATCAGTCTGATCAATAGTCACTTGCTTTACGGCCATATTTTCTTCAAGGGAAAGTGTATTATAGCCGCATCACATGAGTACTCATGGTTTTTTCACAGAGAGATATGGCATTGGATAGATCTGATTATGGGCTCCTTCTTACCCTCCGTGTTGCTGGCGGTCAACAACAGTGTTCTTCTCTGGACACTGCTCAGGTCTGTGAGATCAGACACACGTCTTTCTGTACAACAAGCCACCCAGGATTCCAGACAGCGGAAAGTGTCTTCATTGACCTTGACCTTGATTGCTACAACCATTTCTTTTTTCCTTCTGACAATGCCTTACGGGGTTCTTGCAGTGGTGTATTCATTAGTTGGTATAAAAGATCCCATTGATATGGGGTATTTTGCATTGTTACAGTGTCTCACTCTCGTTATGTTGTATTCCAATGGGGCCGTCAACTTTTATATTTATTGTTTAACTGGTCGCAAGTTCAAAGCAGAATTCAAGAAAATAATATATATGTGTGTGTGCCTATTCCTTAGGACCAACAAGGCAACAAGGACCATTGGTACAACAGGTCAATGACAATATTTCTTGCGGAGCTGCTTAAGCGTTAGTTTCTCCAATTTAAGTGTTCCTGATTTTTACTCTCGGCATACAGGCTCAGAGCCAGAGAACCAGACCGAGGACTATCTTAGAAAAAAAAAAGTTACCGGAAAACACAAAGCCGATGAATTAATGAAAAGGAATCTAGCCAAGGGAAGCATTCAGATAATAGTGGAGGACTCAATACCGCTAAATATATCCCACTAACACACAGTGAAAAACAATATCAACACCAATTATGTTTGGACACAAGAGAAAAAAAAGCCAGTTTGCAGTCTATGGTTGGAAGAACAAATAAAAATGGAAGATTATTAAAGTTAGTGAGAATAACCTGCGTGCTTTGGAATCTGCCGCAACCTAAGTGAGGATAGAACTGTGTGTATCAGAATGGCGGCATGGAGATTATTGGAACAACCAGTCAAATCTACACACACACACACACACACACACACACACACACACACACACACACACACACACACATACCACACACACACACACACACACACACACACGCACGCAAACACGCACGCACGCACGCACGCACGCACGCACGCACGCACACACACACACACACACACACACACACACACACACACACACTCAAAACACACACACACACACACACACACACACACACACACACACACACACACACACACACCATGTCAGAGATAAAGATACACATATACATCTCGTCAATACAGAGAGAGAGAGAGAGAGAGAGAGAGAGAGAGAGAGAGAGAGAGAGAGAGAGAGAGAGAGGAGGAGGGGGTATACATATAAACAGACACAAAGATGCATATGTAAATGCACACATCTTTGTGTATACAGAAATGTATGTGATCATGTTTGCAGTTGTATTCAGCTTTTGCTTATGGAAGTATCTTGAATTCTCGTTTTTTTTTGTTTTTTTTTGTTTGTTTGTTTTCTATGTAGAGATAAGGGTGGTTTGATTTGGTTTAGTTTGGTTTTGTTTGGCTTAGTTTTGTTTGGTTTGGTTTTCTTTTTGGTTTCTTTGTTTGTTTTTCTTTTTTGTTTGCTTTGGTTGTTGTTATCGTTGTTGTTGTTGTTGTTGTTGTTGTTGTTGTTGTTGTTTCGTTCAACTTTCTGGGAGTGTCAGACTTTGTGGCGTTACACTTTCCAGATAACGCTATTGATGTGTTTACACTCTGTGTAAAATACGGACCCATCAAGATGCAGATAATGTGTGAGGACTTGATTTCTCAAGCCTGAGATTATTTTGTCCTTTATGTCTGCACGGGATCACATCCAGATTTGTCAGAGGTCAGAGTTTCTTTTGCTCGGGCAAGAGGAGTGTTCTTCTCTTTACGTCTTCTAGAGGTCACAGTATGGGGAAGTCAGATGTAAAAATGCCCTGGCAGGAGGTGCAGGGTTACGAGCCATGGATGATCA
>JADBJO010005548.1:46583-69083 GCA_016801955.1 Conus betulinus
GGTGAGTAGGCCTGTCAATGGTTGACGATGAGGTGAGTAAGCCTGTCAATGTATGATGACCAGGCGCAGGTGCCTGTCGAGCTGCTAATGATAAGCAGCAGTCATGCCTTGAAGGGTGACAGAAACAGTATTGGAGAAGCTGTGTTCCTTATAGCGGATTTAGCGAATTCCGGAGTTTTGATCTAACTTAACAACGCAATGTTATCCACAGAAGGCTTGGTTAATCACAGAAGGTTGTGATGGGTGGTGAAAAGACTGTCGTAACACGAAAACATTCCGTTGATTAAGGACACACACACACTCACACACACACACACACACAACACACACACACACACACACACACACACACACACATATATATATATATATATATATATATATATATATATATACTAGTCACATAAAGTTAAGCACAGGCCTTTGCACACAGGGGGTTGATTCATCCCTTCAAAAAACATTGTTTTTTTTTTGTTATGCGGCAACCAATGATGGAATCTCACACAGCAGTGTGTAATCCAGCCTGTGTCAACTGGTAGTGCGCACGGGGGTCTTGGTGACCTCGTTACCGCGCGGGATAAAAAGTGCAAAGTTGCGTTAACTGTGCCTGTTTTGCATCAAGCTTGCTGGCGACACAAGATGTGTAAAATGAAAAATTCTTTTTTTCCCGTGCAAGAGCAGTCTCTCAAGTGAGTTTATGCCCTTTCTTTTGGCTGTTTAAGCGCGGGGGTTGGTTACTGTCAGCCCTTTTCTCACCATGCCACCACGACGAAGAAAACTTAGCACCTTTGACAAAACCAGGGCGATTGCGTGGATACAAGATGGCTTTGCAAAGGCTGAAGTGGCGCGACGACTTGGTGTGCATCATTCAGTTATTGTTAGACTGAATCAGCGTTTTAGGGCGACCAACAGCGTTGAAGAGAGGCCACGGTCAGGTCGGCCTAGGCAGACTACTCCCAGAGAAGATCGTTTCATCGAGAGGCAGGCCCTATTGCAGCGGGATACCACTTCCACCAGCATCCAAAGGCAGCTTCATATGGCAAATAACACCATCCTCAGCCGTCAAGCCATACGAAACCGTCTTCACCACTTCGGCCTCAGATCACGTCGCCCAGCTGTTCGACCACGACTGCTAACAGCCCATAGGCTGGCTCGCCGAGCTTTCTGCCATCGTCATGTGAGATGGAACCAACAACAGTGGTCCCAGGTCCTCTTTTCAGATGAGTCGCGGTTTAGTCTTGAACACAATGACGGCCGAACTAGAGTTTGGAGGCGTGTTGGTGAACATTACATTGATGCAGCTGTTCGCCAGACCAGGGCCTTTGGGGGAGGATCTGTTATGGTATGGGGTGCCTTCAGCCTCCACCACAAGACACCACTCTACCATATTGATGGAAACCTCACAGGCATCCGCTATCGGGATGAAATCCTGGCGCCTTTCGTTGTTCCGACCATGCAACGGATAGGACCCACGGCAGTCTTCCAAGACGACAATGCTCGGCCACATAGGGCCCGGGTGGCCGAAAACTTCATTGTGCAGGCCGGCATCAACAGGATGATCTTTCCCGGCGTATAGTCCCGACCTCAATCCCATCGAGCATATGTGGGATGAGTTGGGGAGACGTGTGAAGGAGAACCATCCACCTCCCAGAGACCGCCAGGATCTCTTCCAAATGCTGCAACTGGAATGGCAGAGAATCCCTCAGAGGGTCATCAGAACACTGGTCAACTCGATGAGGAGTCGCTGCGTGGAATGTCTCGCCAATGGCGGTGGGCCACACCACTATTGAAATGATTTTGTGAACTGAACAGATTTTGCGAACTTTGATTTCGACCCATCCTCTGTTTAATTGTCTGTAAATCAACAACCGTTCATTCGATCCCAAAGAAATTCAATGTACGTTGGAACAAGATAATGAATTAAATCTGTTCCCAATTTCAAAATCGTGGCTTTTATATTTTGGAAATTATGCGGGTACATGTAAACTGTGCTTAACTTTATGTGACTAGTATATATATCACAGAAATGCCTACAAATCAAACAAACAAACAAGCAAAACAAACAAACAAACAAAAAACCGAGTTAAATACACAACGTTGTGTTGATTAAAAACATTCCCATGTGTGTGTGTGTGTGTGTGTGTGTGTGTGTGTGTGCGCGCGCGCGCGCACTCGTGTGTGTGTGTGTGTGTGTGTGTGTGTGTGTGTGTGTGTGTCTGCCTGTTTGTCTGTCTGTCTATGCGTAAGTGCGTGTGTGTGTCTTTGCCACATGTATATCACAACAGGTGTATCTAAGTAGGAGACAAGAATTACTGGAACATTTTTATCTGTCTTTTATCTTGGCTCCCCTGCTCATTTCTACCTGATAACTGCTGTTTCTTTATGCTGGGTGTGGCAGTTTTTATTAAGTCTATGTCATTTTTCTCACGTTTTCTTTAGTAGTTTATACGACCAGCTATACTGTGCTTAACTATCAGTGTTACGGATGGTATGCGGAGCATGGTTTGCCGTCTGACTCTCACCTGGAGAAGAAGTATATGTCTTTTTCCCTACACACACACCCACACCCACACGAACATAGATAGCCTACCAACCAGTTAAATTTCCTTCTTAATTTTGCTGCCTGAAACATCAAATCACAACATACACATATTACACAATAATCAAGAGCAGGTACATCAATAAACTCTGGCCACTACCATCAAGGGCGCACAATGTTACCAAGTACTATACTAGCATATCAATGACTGTCACCCACTAACTCTAAGCCTGATGACAGCTCTATGAGCAGAAAGCTTGCTTGGTTTCCGTCTCGTTCCCCTGATCACCATACTCGAACCCTGGTGAGTGCACTCTTCCACCATTTTCTTCTTCTTCTGACATATCAACTTTTTTGGCCTTGCGCAGGCCGAGCTGGCACCCACAGCAGTGTCATCACAGCTAGGCTATGCACTTGGCTGCGTCTGGCCCAAGTCACACAGTCTTCGCAGAACACAAAAGCCGTCCATGGAAGCAGTTCCTGGAGTCCTTCAAGGGACTCCCACATAACAGAAGAGGTTCAAAAGCCACCCGCGGAAGCAGATCGTAGAGTCCTTCAAGGGACTCCCACACAACAGGACAGACACACGTCGTCATCCTCCGACGACGAACTCTGAAGCCTTTTAATACCCACGGTGTCTACTGACCGCTCGGTCAGCCTCTCCACATCCCTCTGGATGGAGACAGTGGCTGGGCATGGGTTGCACAACACACCCAGTTGGCAGTCAGCTCCAGGTCGGACAAGGGGGCTTCACCAACATTTGGGGAAATGGACTTTATTATCTAGCCTACTTCCTCCATATTGATCGTTCTCGTTTGTCACTGGCAGGCACTCTTCACATAACACATTTCACTGGAATTTTGGGGGAAAAATACCCGTAACAGAAATGTACAAAGTTTCAATACAGTGGGTGCATTACAATAAAAAAAAAGGAATCCTTGATTAACACCATGAGTAATTGCATTGAAGTAAAGGATATCCTTCCTTAACCCCTTTAAAAATACCAAGGATAAAATTATTACATATAAAGCAACGATTTCATTTAGTCCCTTTTTATCAAGAAGAGAATGTTTCTTTTTCATCTTTCCAATTCATCATCACTAAACGTGTCCACAACAGGAATCAGAATACACTTTCCAACAATTAGTACACACCAATCTTCATTGCTCACATCCAGAGCTCTCCAACACTCGCATCATTATATTTCATTAGGTAACAACATAAGCAATACCCTTTGTCAATAAAACGTTGATTTAACTAGATTACTTTGCTCTGTACACATACAGGTATACATATTTATTCTTCTATCTACTCACTCCATTCCTCTCATCCACTCTCTCTACCAGACATTCACTAACCACAACTTCCTACAGTCACCCTATGTCTTGTCAAGTTTTGTTAATCACAAGATATATCAAGGGAACAGTTAAACATCTCAGGCCTTTACTATTAACTGTAAAATTTACAAACGCCTGAAGGAACAAAACATCTTCCATTATATAAACGAACATACCGGACTACCAGTGAGGACCTGCCTTCAGTCTCCCTT
The DNA here is from genome assembly GCA_016801955.1 of Conus betulinus. Classification (NCBI taxonomy): domain Eukaryota; kingdom Metazoa; phylum Mollusca; class Gastropoda; order Neogastropoda; family Conidae; genus Conus; species Conus betulinus. Next base: position 50,672 of record JADBJO010005548.1, read on the forward strand.
CGGCGCATTGGAAGTGTTGTTGTGACGGCAGCTCTGTGGAGACTGAAGGGAAATTCTGTCCACAAACCGCAGTTGAGTAGCGGTCAGGTAAATGGGTCAACCGGTGAACAGGCAAACTGTTGCCACCTTAGAATTGTCCCCACAACTTGTGACCGGACAAAAATGGTCGGTTACATCAAGTGTGTACAGCAATTGAGACGTCATGCAAAACAGTGCACTGACCCGTAAGACATGCTCCATTCACGCACGCACGCACGCACGCACACACACACACACACACACACACACACACACACACACACACACACACACACACACACACACACACACACACACACTTTGTTGTTAGGCTCTTTCTGCCTGTTTGCTGTTCCCTGGTTATTCTCCTGTCTGTGTGTCTATCTGGTTGTCTGTCTGTCTGTGTATTCACAAATTAATACTTGTGTTTCTGTCAACAGTCAATATTCTAGCTGGTTTGCAACAGAACGTGGTGTTCAACAAGGTGATCCATCATCCCCATATCTTTAACTTCTTTGTGCCGAGATACTGTCACTAAGGATCAGACAGAACAAGTTAATCAAGGGCATACAGATTCAAAATAGGGAAAACTTATTGTCACAATTTGCAGATGACACTGCTTTGTGTTTGGAGGGCAGGAAGATTCATTTAATGAAGCAATTGCCGTGCTGACACAGTTTGCTGAAATGCCAGGACTAAACACGAAGTTTGATAAAACTCAGATCATTTGGGTGGGGGTAGCAGAAAAAAACACTGCAATTTAAGGTTTAAGCACGATAAAACAAACAAACAAACAAACAAACTTCATATGGGATCCAGGTATCTTCAAGGTAATTGGCATTTAATTTTCAATTGATACGAATTCCATTAGCACCATCAAATATGACAAATTAATTCAGATGGAAAGGATTTTATCACATTGAAAAAAAGACAGCTAACACCACTAGGGAAAATGACAGTAGTGAAAACCCTTGTCCTGTCCAAAATAACGTATTTGTTAATAAATCTACCAGATTCACTGGATATTGTTTTTATCTTTGAACTAGAGAAAGAGTTGTTTACATTCTTATGGAATGGTAAAAATGGTAAAATCAGGAAACCAGTTGCATGTAGCTCATACGTCTGTGGTGGACTGCGCATGATTGATATCAGAGCTTTTATTGGTGCTATGAAATTAAGCTGGCTTTGTAAAATACAGTCCGAGGGTGACCCCAAGCTTAAAGACTTATTCTTGGATGTGTACCCTGAAATGGGAAAATTGAATTCCTAGGGGCAGATGATATCAAAACGTTCACCAAGTCTGTTAAGAATTCTTTCTGGAATGACGTGTTTAGACACTATGGAAGGCTGTGCAGAGTGTCTCGTCCTAGAAATATTGACAGATTTATGGTTGAATGCATTCACTTCAATAAAGACATTCTGAGGGGTGAAAAACATATTTGTAAAAGAATGGTGTGAAAATAACTACTACTTCATCAGACAACTCGGTAGTGAAGCAGGGCAGCACATGTCATATCATGAATTTGAAACAAAATGGCCTACCATAAAAAAAACAAAAAAAATTTTTTGTCCTACAATGGAAATCTGAACGCAATCAAAGGGTACCAAAATAAATTAAAAGTAGAACTTACAAATACCTTTAAAATTCTTGAAGCCAAATCACGGTTTTCTCTCAGAAAAGGTAATAAATTTATTCAAACTGTACTTGTTGATAGCAGACCAGTTCCAGCTGCGGGTTTGAAATTGAGCAACTCGTTCGAAAATTTAAATTGGAATGCTGTATGTTTACACTGTTTTAAAACTACAAATGATGTGCAGCTACGCTGATTTCAATTCCGACTGTTACACAGAATTCTGCCATCACAGAAGTACCTATATCAGTGTAAAATGTTAACACACCATACTGTAATTTCTGCGACCAAAGACCACAGGACATAGTACATATGATTTTCGATTGTGACATTGTACAGGCATTTTGGTCGGAGTTTCCGCAAAATATCATTGATAAGCTTGAGCACTGCCATAATGTTAAGATTGATAAGAACCTAGTATTGTTTGGAGTAACAGACGATATACAGACTGACTATGTGATGGACTTTTTAATACTGTATGCCACATTCCTCATTTGTAAATCCAAACTACAGAATGTTCATCCATTCTTCTTTTAACTTCAGGAGACGTCTACTTAATCGATATACTCTTTGGAAAAGTATATTGCCAGTGTCATTTCAAACCTAAGTCTATTCGACAAACACTGGCTTCCATATAGAGCCATTTTACTTTAACTTCTTTCGTTAAATGGTGGTACTCTCTCTCTCTCTCTCTCTCTCTCTCTCTCTCTCTCTCTCTCTCTCTCTCTCTCTCTCTCTCTCTCTCCCTCGCATCGTGTATCTGTTTGTTTTGTTTCTCAGTGTCAGTACCTCATCTCCCCACTACGGTCAGCACTCACAGTGGTAATTGTTTAAGCAATATTTTATGGTCATCAAGAAAATGAACATTGGTGACAAAAACGTTGCATGATTAACTACATGTGTGTGTGTGTGTGTGTGTGTGTGTGTGTGTGTGTGTGTGTGTGTTTAATGAGGCTTACATATGCATTGGAAAATATTTTTTAGATGCAATGAGAGAGTAATTCTCAAACAATAAAAAGAAAACGGAGAAAAGGGGAAGAGGAAAACAAAACAAAACAAAACAAAACAAAACAAAAAAGAGAAACAAAAATTGTTACGTTGTCATCAGCAATCCGGCAATGGAGACGCTGTGCTGCTGCCCAAACGCTCTTGATGCGCTCATTGGTGCCTATACCGATCTAGCACGCGCATAACACCAGGCAGTAAGCTACTATCCTGATTTGAAGGGGAAAAAACATAAAGCAGCGTTTCCATGTACTGTGTGTGTGTGTGTGTGTGGTGTGTGTGTGTGTGTGTGTGTGTGTTGTGTGTGTGTGTGTGACACTAAGAATTTGATTTTGACAAGATGCCACCTCGGAATTGACCCCTCATAGTCAGCTAGGCTATAAAGAACTGAATAGATAGTAGGCTTTATATTACGATTTATGTTTGCCATGCATGGATATGCCTATTATGGATGTTTAAACATCTTTGCGCACTGTCTTCTCTCTCTCTTCTGTCTGCGCACATGTAAGCTGTTTTATTAATGAAATAAAATGGGTGGAGAGGGAAAAAAAAAGCAGTGTTACTCGAAAAGCCCGTTCATAAGGGGGGGGGGGGGGGGGGGGGGGGGGGGGGGGGGGGGGGTGAAGATCACCATATTCTTTTGGCGTTGACAGAATGTGTTCACGTGCAAGTGGCAATGTTCCTCGTGAGCTTGTTACAGTGGATGACACTGCAGCTATGTCAGCTCCCGATCGCGTGCACGAGGATAGAGTGAACACGTTGTTGATCTCCAGTGATGTCGATGTGTACTGTGAGAGTGTTAGTGAGAATTGTACACAGCATGGGGAGAGTGCATGTGTGCGAGGGTGGGAAAAATATGTGTGAATAGAAATCGCATGTTATTTGTACATTGTAATGTCAATAGGTTATTATCGAAGATTGGTGGTCATAACTTGCTCTCCCTTATACCATTGGTCGAGATAGTTTGTTTTTGATTAATTATTTACAGCCTTCTTCTTTTCATACTCACGGGAATATTCTGTAGACTGCTATACAATTTACTCATCAAAAGAGACAATCAGGTGGTATAATTCATCATGTGAAAAAAAAAAAACCAAGATATTTACAATGTTAAAGCTCTTCATTTTGATTACAACAATATTGTTTTGACCAAACATGGTTAGCATGTAAGTACACATGTATCCACAGGAAATTCACCATATTGCTCGTATTTTGAAGCTAATAATGATGCATGCACTAGAAGATGTTCTCACAGATAGGATCTTTGAATGTCCTAATGTTATAATATTTCAAACAGAAACCTTAACAGCAGAATGACCGCAGAATGTCCAGTAGTTGACAAGTTGTGCCAGAAAGCGCCTTAGAATATTTTTGCAGAACATTAGCTGTCACTGACATGTCGGATGATTGTAAATCATGACGAGAACATATACTACTGGCAAAAAGTTAAAGGCCAGCTGTCATTTTGACGTTAGTGTCTGAGTGTGTAAATAATAGGCTTGAAACGAAGTCACAATGACCCAAACTTGGTTAGACATATTGAACAGATGTTCCTTAACAGATCACAACACCTAAAAACCCACTGCGGTACAAGGTGGAGCGCAGCTGCACGTGCGGAAACCACGTAAAACCGGTAAAACGGGTGCCTGTGGGAGCATATGAGTTTGAAAAAAAGGGCGAAATGCTCGTGGTCAGTCACGATGCACGTACATGGCACCTCGTTCATGAACACAGATCAGACGCCGTTGGCCACAAATCTGTAAACAGAATAAATAGGATCCATAATAAATACTATGGACTAATGAAGTACACTAAACGCAGAAAATACCGTCACGGGGTCACCACTTGTCAGTCTGCTGATTCACGCACAAATATTCACACATGCATGCATGAATACAGCCAATACTCCATTACACAATATGCATCCAACTCCATACAAATCACAAGGGGCTAAATACCAGGTTTTAAAAGTTCATTTCCCCCAGTATCTCCTCTTCTCACATTTTCATACACAGCACTGGTGGGGTTTATTATTCCATCTGTTCACAGGTCATAGTTCGCTTTACATTCCTCCTGGGGTCAGTTCATCACAAATATCGGTACCTTCATTCCTCTTCATTCAATCACGAACGTCTATGGTGGACAGCATACATGTGTTTCCACCTACCCTTTCCGCTGGGTTTCCTCAGAGCATAACTCTATGGCGATCTCCGACTTCGCTTCTGCACGTTTGGACAGCATACCAACTATCTCTGGCTGTCTCTGGTTGTTCCTTTCGACATCTTTCTGGCGGAGAAGGGGGGGGGGGGGGGGGCGAGGGGTATGGCTAACGTAGCTCACCCGACTCTCCCTCCAGTCACAGCCTCATCTACTTTACTACTGCACAAACACACCACATACACTGGCAAACACGAATGGACCCATACCCACGCCCCTAGGCACACAAAAATAAGCACAGAGCGCGCGCGCTTGTGTGTGTGTGTGTGTGTGTGTGTGTGTGTGTGTGTGTGTGTGTGTGTGTGTGTGTGTGTGTGTGTGTGTATGTGGAATGTTACTTACAAAGTTGTCCACACAGAACATGTGAAGTACAAAATGCACCGCCCACCACTGTCAATTTTCTTTCCTTTTGTTTTGTTGGTTTTTTTTTTTGTTTGTTTGTTCGTTTTGTTTTGTTTTGTTTTGGGCTTCCTTCTGGGATGTAAAAGGGAAAAAAATGACAGCAGGCCAACCGAAAATAGATGAGACAAATAAAACAGACAACACCTCCAAAAGTCAGCGTGGAACGTCCGTGACAAACTTGGGTATAAAGGTAAGTGTGTTGAAGAGCATACTAGTGAAAGAAATGGGAACCTGTCTTAGACCTGTCACTTGGTTTGTTTGAAATCCGCGCCCCTGTTAAATGCTGATGGCTACTGAAAGTGAATTTCAAAGAAAGTTAATAGCGAACCGCCAAGAACACGTAGACAAACGAATCACAAGACAAAACACGACGCGTTTCGACCTCGTCACTTATCGTAATTCATTCAACGCCCATCTTGCGCTGAAGTGAATGAAGATAAGTGATTGCTCGTTCATTTTCGTTGTCCTGAGTGTTTTGTAGCTTACCTGAAGAAGACCTAAGAGGTCGAAACGCGTCGTGTTTTGTCTTGTGATTCGTTCGTCTACGTTTTCTTGGCGGTTCGCTGTTGATTTCATTTAAAATTTGTTTACATTTCCGCCTGCAGTCGCCTCACTTTGCAACGACTGAAAGTGAGTCATGGACAGCCGTCCCTTTCATTCCCAACACATCTTGGGCCTCCGCTCTTGTTCATTAACTGTGAACGAAAATCGGTAAATGATCGCTCTTGCTTTAAACCTGAATTCAAGTCTTTCCTGAAACAGGAACATGGCTTTAACACCACACCTAGCTCCGAATATCATGGATCCAGCTGCCCTGACCTAAACGTAAAGACGCCTTGATGGACTTCTAGATGAAAGATGTCATAAATCTGATTGATTTTACCTGTATGCATGGTTCATGTCCTTTGTGGACTGACTCTGTCTGTGTGATGCATGTCAGCCCCGTCTGGACTGATTCTGTGTGTGTAATCCATGTCAGCCCAGTGTGGACTGATTCTGCCTGTGTGATCCATGTCAGCCCAGTGTGGACTGATTCTGTCTGTGTGGTCCATGTCAGCTCAGTGTGGACTGATTCTGTAATGTGATCCATGTCAGCCCAGTGTGGACGGATTCTGTAAATGTGATCCATGTCAGCCCAGTGTGGACGGATTCTTTCTGTCTGTATGATTCATGTTAAGACAAACGTGGTGGACTGATTCATCCTTTGTGAATCCATATAAACCCAGCGTGGACAGACTCTGTCTACCTGTGTTATCCATGTTAGCCCAGCGTACACTGAGTTTGTCTGTCTGTGTTGTCCATGTCAGCTCAATACCAATGCTAGATTGTTGATAACAAGCTGATCACGGGCCCACAGCTTTGCAGCGATGATGTCACCAGGTCGATTATTGAGTGACTGTCACACCCCAAAGATGTCTGCCCCATGCTAAAGAATAAAACTGATATAATGGTTAAAAAAATGGCTGATTCGTTGACTACATTTCTTTTCGTACCACACTGATGATCACGCCCCGCGTCTCTCAGCTGTATGAATGAAATACGTGGTGATATGCACTTTCCTCCAGTGTAGTAAGACTTTTAAACTGTGGTATATTTACAGGGAATTCAAAACCTTGTACTAGTAACTAGGCCAGGAAATATATAGTGTTTCCCCAAGTTGTCCAGACTGATGCAGTAAATCCAACCAGCGTTTTCGAAGCTTTCTTCATCACTACGACACCACCACCACCACCACCACCACCATCACCATCCCCACAATCACCATCACCACCACCATGTCCACCATCACCATCCACAAATTCTTCACAGTAAAGTGGCAACAGACGTCCTTTTTTCATGGAGAAACCTTGGTGGGGGCAGATTACCTTTGCGTGGGCTGATTGTGCAGGTCAGACTTTTTTTTCAACAATGTCACAGGTATAAGCCCCACCCCCTCCACTGTATTGATTTGACTAATTCCGTGCTCTGCGACTCTTGATGTTAAGATAGCCTGGTATATCTGGGTTGAAATGAATGTTATTAATCTTAGGTTCCTTGGCTTTCATGTTCCATAATCATATCTTTAAATACAGCGCACACGCACGTATGCACGCACTCACACACACACACACACACACACACACACACACACACACACACACACACACACACACACACACACACGCACGCACGCACATACACACGCACACACACGCACACACACACGCGCATGCACGCACGCACGCACGCACGCACGCAAGCACGCAAGCACGCACACACACACACACACACACACACACACACACACACACACACACACACACACACATCTTAAGTTACCAACAGATTCACAACGGAACTGGTGTTCATGTCGACAGATGCATAATGAAGGAATCTATGACAACATCACCTACGCTAGGTGTCCGTGCCACAGGGGAGTAATGAAGGAATCTATAACAGTATCATACCTACGCTAGAGAACGAAAACAAAAAACTTGTATTGAAACCACAACTTGTCGCGGGATCTTGACTTTTTTTTTACAATGCTGAGGCTGGTAATTGAATATACATGCATGATCTGCCCTGTCTGTCTTGACGTGTTTGACATTTTCCTACGTGTATAATATGGTGGCCTATGAACGGATTGGGATGGCAAGTGTTTGTCAAAGCATGTCTGGTTGGTGGGGTTTAGCAAGGAGGACAAGAGCAAATATACCATTACCCACCAATACGCCCATAAAGTAAAGAAAAACAAAACAAATGCAATGCATATCAGCCGACTGGGCCTTCTTCAGGCAGGATATATAATGAAAAGTGAAATGAACGACGAAAAAAAAGGACAAACAGAAAGTCATTTATCTTTTTGATCTGGGTGCACAATTTGGTCTTGTAGTCATCCAGCCAAAGAGACAACTGACTGTCTCTCTGTCCTTTGTTTTCATCGTTCCGAATGCCACTTGTTCTGCCAGGAGAAGATCCACTAGGTCGAAACTCGTTGCCCGTATTTTGTAGTGTGTTTGTTCCTTAGTTTCCCAATCTGGTATTTCTTCACTTGTAGTCACCTTACTTCGAAAACTAAGAGGACAAGGTCAGTGCTCATACTGAAGTTGTTGTTGTTGTTGTTTATTTTTTTTGACTCTGGTTTTTAAAAACTTGTCTATCACCTGTACCTGATCTTACTGGTTCATGTCATCCAGAACTTTGTAGTTATGTTTTGTTTTGTTTATTTGTTTGACTGATTTTTTTTTAAAAACTTGTCACATCATGTACCTGATCTTACTGGTTCATGTTATCCAGAACTCTTTCGTATTATGTTTTAAGCTTTTTTTATGGGATTTTATAAGTTCACATTGAATCATCACACAGCAATTATGTATTTCAGCTCAGAAAAGTCGTTTATATTTTGTCTTATGATTTGTTGTTTCTAGCAGGCCTCTGAGCTAATGCTTTACATAATTATGTAGCAGCAATCACAATTAATTTTAGATTCTAAAACATATAGTTTAATTTGAAAATTAAACAAGACTTATCTGGAAGTTGAGGTTTAATGGAGAATATTTCGAGGATGCTGTTGGGTAGAGGTATGCATGTGGAGGACGATACCGCGCGCATGCCCCAGACTTCAGCTACGTGTGATCCGCACGAACAAACTCGGAAGGGAGAGTTCAATGGAGGTACCTCTAGTTGCTGACGGGTAGGTGCATGTATACCTCTACCCAACAGCATCCTCGAAGAAATCTCCATTAAACTTCAACTCTATAAATCTGAGCAGTTTCTTGTGCTGTGCATGGATTGCTGCACTATAATAGGCATCCTTCAGATCAACTGAGACCATAAAACATCCTTGAGTTTTCAAAGTAATCCGTTTGCGGCACGTACGCACGCAGTCGCCGCCTTCATTATGAATATGTTGCACTTTCAGGTCGATTTTGATGGCCTCAGACGGTAATTCCGACCACATTACGTTATTTACCGTCAGGACGATCAATTTCTGACACTTTGTCGGTCTATTGTAGGCTTTGAATTTCTTCTAATGTGGTTATGATGTTTATTACTGACCTGCAAGAAATTGTGAAAGTCGAAGGAAATTATTCAAGCGCGATATCAATCACTGGCAAACCACTTTCAATACACGCTGTAACCCGCCGATTTGTAAGCAGCGCCGATTTTGTAGCGCTTACAAATCGGCGCACATTGCATGACTTGTAAAACCGCCGATTTGTAAGCAGCGCCGAATTGTAAGCGCTTACAAATCGGCGGGCTAGGCCCCCGCCGTTTTGTAAAGCGCTTTACATCCTGTTTCTTTGGATTGAAACGATAAACTATTATTACGCTTTCAGTGATCATTCCTGCAGATTTTATATGACGTTCTATTTCATAAAAACGGCGGACTGAAATGCGGCGGTGTGTGTGTGTGTGTGTGTGTGTGTGTGTGTGTGTGTGTGTGTGTGTGTGTGTGTGTGTGTTCATGTCTGTGTGTGTGAGTATATGTGTATGTATATCAGTTTGTGTATGTAAGCCTGTGCATAAGTGTGTGTTTGGAGGGGGAGGGGGGTGGGGAGTAAACAGTCTATTTCTTTTGCCCTGACTCACTCACACAATCAAATTTCGAAGTCGAAAGCAGAGGACATTGTTGACATGTGTTTTATTCATATTTGTTCATTTCTGTAAACGTTACATGAACAAAACAGTGAACTAAAATTGTGTGTGTGTTTAAAAGCAATTTTAAGCACATTTCACAGTCGATAATATAAACACAATTTTCCACACTCAAATGAAAACGAAATCGTAACTCATCTTATATTGAGTGAAGAGAATAGGGTAAAGTTAAACTTGTGTGCAGTTTTCATACTTTCACCAGAATATTTCACTAAAAGAATAGATATGATTGCCAGACACAATCAGTGAAAAGACAATGCAGGAAAAATTATTTGTGGATGCTGAAAATGTTATTTGTAAAAACAAACAAAACAAAAAAAAACAGCCCTTTTGCATGTTTAATCAAAGTTAGTGGTGGACAGATGAAAATGAAACAAAACACACACACACACACACACACACACACACACACACACACACACACACACACACACACACACACAACAATCATACGCTTCCTCCCTCTTGGAATTGTGTCCATCAAAGTAAAGTTAAATCATATTTACACATCTTTCTTATCTTTTATGGCCACAGTAGGATAGTCGTCCATTTTGATACATAAACTGAACTTGAAACGAGCATAATTTGTATAATTGTACAAGTTGTAATGGACAAATTCCAGACCACTGAACATAAATGTGATAAGTAAACTATTTTTTTATTTCTAAACATGTTGAATGCTTGGACAAGTTAATGATCCTCACCTGCAAAACATCGTTTTAAAATTGCTGCACTTTTTTTTTTTTTTTTTTTTTTTTTTTTTTTAGTAGAGTAGAGTGTTGGTTGGATTTCATCTGCTTTCGTGTCTCAAACAAATGAAATTCCATGTTTGAAAGCTCCACCCATGATGGTAATATGTGTTGTACTTCAAAGAAATAGGAACACATCCTCTAATGAATTTTCTGCCTCTGTTAATAACCGACATAAGACTACATCTTTGCTAAAATCAGAAATTTTTGACTAAATTATTTTGGATTTTTCACTTTCGAAATGAATAACGTCCTTCATTTTGGATCAATTGGGTCTTATTTCATCTCTTATAAATTCTGAAAACTTCCAGAAAATAACTGACGGATTGAGCTGGCATCCATTTCAATGAACTGCACATTCTTTTTTTGCCTTCTAGATAAAGAGGGTGTGTGAGTGGTTAAGGTCATTCAGTTGTATCGAACAGATCACATGACTCAAGACTGACTGACGCATGTATTACACGAAATTCTGCTTTACTCTGTTATATTTATATTTTCCCTCCTATGTATAAATCGCTCAAATGAGTATCATTTGCTTCAGGAGTATCATGGATAAAATGAAGAAATTCACAATTTAGACCCCTATTTATATGTATCAGCGTGCAACTGAGAACTAAGTATTTCTTTGATGAAGCTGAAAGTTTGCATACATTGGGTGAAAGGTTACTTGCAATGAGAGAGAGAGAGAGAGAGAGAGAGAGAGAGAGAGAGAGAGAGAGAGAGAGAGAGGGAAGTAGTAAAATAAGTTAGCAGACTTGTCTTTTTCTCTTCGTTAGTGTGCTCCTCAACATGACGTGTGTCAGTCCGCCATCTTGATAAGCAAAATAGAAAGTCATCACAATTGCGGGAATCATCACTGAAAGCGTAATAATACTTTATCGTTTTAATCCAAAGAAGCAGGATATAAAGCGCCCGCCGTCTTGTAAACTGCTTTACAAAACGGCGGGGGCTTAACCCGCCGATTTGTAAAGCATCCGCGGAGTTTTAAGCAGTGCTTACAAATCGGCGGGGGCCTAGCCCGCCGATTTGTAAGCGCTCTACAAATCGGCGCTGCTTACAAATCGGCGGGCTTTACAAGTCAGCAATGTGCGCCGATTTGTAAGCGCTTACAAATCGGCGCTGCTTACAAATCGGCGGGTTACACACGCATCCGTCGGGCACCGCGTTTTAGCATCAACTGATGTGCGTGCTCGGTTTCGTCCCCCACATGTATACGTCTGACCAATAAGCAGATGAGGAATAATACCTTTCAACATATGTCAGTCTTTCTTCAGTAGCATTCTACTTGCGCATGTTTTATCTGATATGAAGAACACATTGTCACATCAAATCACATGATAGAACACTTACATTCGATCATCAGGAATGGAAATCTTTACTCAAATTGTGCTAAATGGCTGTGCTGTGCTTAAAGTAACCGTGTTTGTAGCACTGGTAATGTTTGAAGATCGAACGGAGACACTTTCTACTGGAAAAAACGTAGCAGCACAGAAGCACGCCAATAAAATAACAAGCTGCAGTAACTTCTTTAGATAGTTAATCAATGAAAACGGCACTGACTCTCTCTCTCTCTCTCTCTCTCTCTCTCTCTCTCTCTCTCTCTCTCTCTCTCTCTCTCTCTCTCTCAACACATGCGTAAAGTGTCTCTTTTATGTATGTCAATGCGTATCAAAACTGTGTGTGTGTGTGTGTGTGTGTGTGTGTGTGTGTGTGTGTGTGTGTGTGTGTGTGTATGTGCGCGTGTGTGTGTGTGTCTGTCTGTGAAAGACCTGTCTCTTCAAGTAACTGTGTTTTTCATATATTATCATTTGATTTATCTCTGATTTGATTTAGTATGATGATTTATCTGTTTTGTTTAAAGGGTCCTATTTTTTCATTTCTCTTATGATAGATTCAATTTCTTATGACTGATACTAGGCGTGATCAGAGATGGAGGAGTAGGAGTAGGAGGAGAGGGGGGGAGGAGGAAGAAGGGTTGAAGAAGAAGAAGAAGAAGAAGAAGAAGAAGAAGAAGAAGAGAGAGAGAGAGAGAGAGAGAGAGAGAGAGAGAGAGAGAGAGAGAGAGAGAGAGAGAGAGAGAGAGAGAGGCAGATAGACAGACAGGCAGACACAGACAGATAGAGACAGAGACAGAAACACACAGTGAGACAGAGAGACACACACAGAGAGAGAGAGAGAGAGAGAGAGAGAGAGAGAGAGAGAGAGAGAGAGAGTGTAATGTAAGGGCAGGAACGGGAGGACGGCAGCATGCCTGTGTATATTTACAACATAACTGTTCTGATATATAAAAAGAAATAGAAATAGTGTACTTAAGAAGAATGTCATTTCAGTGATGTTGGTCTTTTGGCCGTGAGCGCCTCTACCATAGCTATCTCTGTCGTAGTTGACGATGGCTTGCGAAGCTCACGTTTCTTTTGAGCCTCTGCTGCCCTGTGCTGTTCATGATAAACAGCTGCTCTACTAAGCCAACTTCGTCAAGTGGGGCGGTGTGGAACCCCTGTATCCTAGGTGTCTGGATCAAAGGTCTTCAGTGAGGAGTTCAGGGTGTTCTTGAAGCACTTTTTTCTGACCATTCTGCAGGCGTTTACCCTCTGCCAGTGCACTGTAGCTGAGCCTCTTGGGAAGACACCTGCCAGGTATGCGATGAGGCAGGCTGACCCATCTCAACATTGCTCTTATATGCTGATTGTGGATGTTCGGCAGGTCAGCTTGAGAGTGATTATGTCTATGTAAATGTTGTTACAGTTACTGTGTGACTAGGGCAAGATGTATTTGGCTGTGACAAAACTATTTCCTTGAACAGGACACGCACACACAAGACGTTCAGGACATTTGTTTGAAATAGAGAAATATCACCGGGAAAAGAAGATGAAACAAGGCTTAATAGTGAACTACAATGAATAAATATGACGAAAATAAAACAATGTAGAACATGAAAACAGAGAAGATACAATGACATAACAGAAAGCAGTAAAGAAATTAGAATACAAACACATATCGTTTCAGTTTCAGTTCCAGTTTCATCAAAGTGTCACTGCGTGTGAACCGGTCCGTGTACGCTACACCACATCCACTTAGTTTTGAGACCACACCGCCCATGTTTGAAAGCTGACAGAAAAATGAAGTCATGACTAAGATAACAGGATTGAAAAGAGGGTCTCGTGGCTATTTCTTAGCAGGTTTCTGACGCGCTTGTCAGACCTCGAATACCTACCTAACATTGTTTGTGCCATTGTTATCATTGTATGTGTGTGTCAGGTGAGTGTGCATGAATGAATGGGTACGGGGCCGTGTGTGTGTGTGTGTGTGTGTGTGTGTGTGTGTGTGTGTGTGTGTGTGTGTTCGAGCGCATGTGTGTATGAATGGTGTGTATGCGTAAGAGTATGCATGTGTGTGTGTGTGTGTGTGTGTGTGTGTGTGTGTGTGTGTGTGTGTGTGTGTGCGTGTGTGTGCATGAACGTGCACGCGAGCGCTTGCGCTGCGCGCGCGCGCGCGCGCGCGCGCACGTGTGTGTGTGTGTGTGTGTGTGTGTGTGTGTGTGTGTGTGTTTGTGTGTTTGTGTTCACCCGTTTTAGCTTGTGTCGTGCGCGTGCACTGAATTCTTCGTTTCAACTGGTGTATCTTTTGTGGTTCCCAGGATCAATCTCATTGCTTCATTTTCGGTTATTTCTAAATTTTTAAAAAAATTGCTATTGGAAAGTGTTGTAAGCCCTAGTCCACAATCAATCACACTGAGTTCAAGTGCATGATGCAGTTGGTAGAGATGGTGTGTTCAATGTCTTTAGCTGCCAGCTCTCTCATGGCAGATAGAGCTTTTTCTGTATTTAAGAACAATATTTTCAACATGTTTTCTAAACGTTAGCATTCTGTCAAAGCCTGTACCCAAATAGCATAGGTTGTCAGTTGATTCAGTTGGTATTCCATTGAGGGAAAATGGTGAGGGTACTTGTCCTGATGTCTGGTTTTTGAGAGTGCAGACCAATGTCTGGGCTTTTGTAGGGCTGATGCACGATGCAGTTTCTTGACAGCACTGAGCAATGGAGTTCAACTGTTGGTGAACTGCTTCCGTTCTTTCTTGAGCACTATTTGATGTTTTTTGTAGATCAGGTCATCATCCGCTAGTGTCAACACTCGAGCAGTTCTGTTTCTCTTCAGGTCTGCATGGCCTTTAGTGTAACCATTGTATAAAACAGGGGCGAGAGGAGAACCTTGAGAAATCCCATTGAAAGTTTATGAGGCTCACACGTCCAGTGTCCAGATCATAAGATGACGGTTCGCTCCTGAAGTGCTGCTGCTGTTTATCGTGTAAGTGTTTCTGCTGACGCCTTAGTCAAGGAGAAGCTCCATAAGAAGCAAGAACTGGACTTTGTTGTATGCATCTTCCAGGTCTGTTGCAAGTGCATTTGTTTCTACCTTACTTTGGAATCCGTTCCCGTGCTTCGTAGGCAAAAGCAGCCGTATGTTTCCATGTACCCTTACCTGTTCTGTAACCGCCTTGATATGATGAGAGGATTTGTCGACTTTTAAAGTCTCTTGCGAGTTTTTTTTTTTTCTATGATTCGTTCCATTAGCTGTCCTTCTATATTTTGCATAGTGGGTATGTGGTAGCCATTTGGCCAGTGATAATCTTTTCCAGGTCATGGTAAAGATTTTAGGTAGCTATGAGTCCAGCCTTCTGAGACATAGCCTTAATCGAAACTCTCCTGCAAGAGACTGAAGAGATGGGTTCTGTCCTCTTCTGAGAGAACTGGATATCTGGACACCGTACTTTGACTGGACCTGGAGCACTATCCTTAATGCATCTAGTATTTGCGTTTATCCAGTCCACGTGCTGTAATAACATCGTCAATATCCGTCTGAGCTAGGTGTTGCTTAAACGTGGTCAAACATATCTTCTTCTCCTCCACAATTCTTTGACCACTCTGTTCTTTGAAATGTTAAAGTAGAACAGATCATCATGCATCTTAGGTATCTGGGGTGCCATTTGTGTTGTATTTTCCTTCCATGCGACCATAAAACTGGCAAAACTGATTGAGTGTTTGTCATAATTAAGTGACAGATAGAACTGTTGTTTCTTTATTCATTTCTGTTTTAACAGTTGGATCAGCGCGAAATTTTCTTCTTTTCTCTGCCACATTCTTACAAACTTGCGTTTCTCTTTCCAGGCTGTTTCCGTTTCTCTGTTTGCTAGGTTTTAGTAATGTGTCCAGTGCATCTTCAAACTTCTTTTTCCTATGATATTCCCTTCATTGTTTGTTATATGAATAGGGTTCTTTTGTTTAGTTTGTTTGACTTTTGCTATAAATTGAATACGAAAGGGACATGGTCACTTTCATAATGTAGAAGTGCTTCTGCACTCATGCCTGCTGTGAATGTTGGTCCAGTGAGTGCTAAGTCAATGACACTGTCAGTGTCACCCTCCCTCCATGTGTGTGTTGGAGATGGTCATGTCAGTGCGCTGAGAAGTATTTCATCCAACATTTCTTCCAGTGCAGTTCCTTTAGGACGGGTGCCATCCTACAAATTTTACAGTGCATTAAGATGTCCAGATAGCATTGCAGAGTCACCTTTTTTTCATCCAGAAAGGTCCAGGTTTTTTTTTTTTTTTTTTTTTTTGATAAATGGGTACCCGGATGTGTGTATGCATTAGGGAGCATAAGACTTTTTTGACCTCCATCAGGTCTTTCCAGCCTTACACACCCATTAGTTCACTTGTGCTGCCATACTGTTTTCCCCCAAGTCTATCCTTTTTAAGTAGTTTTTTTGTTTTTGATAGATTATGAAGTCATACAAATGTAATGGTTTGTGGGGAGCACTTCTAGTTTCTCGTAGACACAGAACGTCAAAGTCGCATGCTTGTCTTTCCATTGTTGAGATCCTCTTTGTGGCGCTGCAGTAGTAAGTACAAACCCTTAAATATTTCTTGGATAGCCTTTGAGCTTTTGTTATAATCTAACCTGACTTTCCTCTTCTCCAAATCGCCCTTATTATTGTTTTGTGGGGATCCAGTTTTAAGTCCCAAAGACCTCCAAGGTGCAAACTAGACAAAGTATTTTGGGAATCTATAAAACAAGGTATTCTAAGTGTCATAAGCGGTCGCCCTGACAGAGCCTCGTATCAGTGAAAGACAATGGCTGTCCATATATGCACGAAATGCCCGCACATGATTATGAAGTCCGTCAGCCTGGTGTCGCCCTAGGGCCGGACTGCTTACGGGTCAAAACTGTTTAATCCAACAGCTATTCATCCCCTTGGTACTGTATGGAAACTTTGGGATTGAGGGGGGTCGACTCCAAAAAAGGGAAGTGACTTCAGGGAGGACAGCAGGGACATGTCCACATCATTAAGTTGTTTTTGTTTTTGTCTTTGATTCTCCTGTTGGCTGTCTCTGTGGGACAAAACAACCAAATACAAAGAAAGGAATTTTGAGATTTTGCTGTTTTAAGCTATCTGCGAGACAATCAGGGCAAATGCAGACAAATGCATATTGTTCAATATGTGTTTGCATTTGACAAGAATATACCTACAGAAAATGGTATACCCCACGCATGCAAGGTATTGGGGGGGGGGGGGGGGGGAGGGGGAGGAGGCTTTCTTACCCTCATGAACTCTAGCTCACTTCTTTACAGAAACCGTGCAACTTGCGTACATTGAATGGACTGTACGAATAACACAATGTTACTGGCCTGCCCTCATCTGAAGAATGGTCAGTTGTCTTGGAGGAAACACTGGTCAGTGGTATTGTACATGTAAACATTGTAAGAGCTCAGGAATCAAAGTTGTGTGTGTGTGTGTGTGTGTGTGTGTGTGTGTGTGTGTGTGTGTATGTGTGTGTGTGTGTGTGTGGTTTGATGAGTATACAGGAGACTTTCTACCAGAAGAGTGGATGTAGCAGCAGTGCCAATAAACGCACAAGCGACTAACTTGTTGAAACAGTTGATCAAAGGACACAGCGCAAGGAACTCCAATGGCTCTCTCTCTCTCTCTCTCTCTCTCTCTCTCTCTCTCTCTCTCTCTCTCTCTCTCTCTCTCTCTCTCTCTCAAATGTGTGGTGGGAGTATGTATTTTAGTTGTTTCTTTTGACCAGATATGATTCAGATAAGCGTGTTCACATTCTGCAAAACTTTGATATGAAGTGCACAATAGCTATATGTACTGCAGTGGTGCCTTTCAGTTCTGACCGGTTTGCCATTATTGCAGATGCTCAATTGTTCTGACAGGTGTGCTATCAGTGCATAACTCATTTTAAGGGCAGACAGATGTGACATTAAATAGGCCGCCCTCTGTATATACCAACAAACTCCGTCGTGTTTCAGACGTCTGAATAAACAGTAATAAAAAAAAAAAAACTGTTGACAAAATAATGCAATGGCAACCACGGACAAACCTTCAGGGTATAACTGGATTGATGAATCAAACAGTTGTATAAAACCGGCAGACTATTATACGATATCGGCTGTCCTATCGTGCTTGTATTCGGAGTTTTCGGAAATTTCATGATAATGCTTATCATGTTTCGTTTTTCTGCGTCAACGTATAGTGATTTCTTCCAGGTTCTGGCCTGGTCTGATCAGTTGATGATGATAGTAGTAGTCCCTTGGATAAATGGCTCCGTTCGACGTTTAATGTTCCACAATTACAGAACAGGGGTCCTTGCTGTGCAGGCTCTCACCTATGATGATGTATGCGACAACTCATTTGTCAGCATGGGTGCTTGTGGCCCTCACCACGCTAAGAGCAGCTTCTGTCCTG